>JAQIXH010000192.1:0-17334 GCA_034700145.1 Panagrolaimus detritophagus
AATTAGCTCTCAAACTGAAAATTTCATTTTTTCGAAATCCGAGTCAAAGGTCGAATTTTACAAAAAACCTCTTTTAACCTTTACAAATTATAATTGAGAATTTAGAAAAAGTTGTTGTATAAAACAAAATATTTAAACGACAATGGGATACGAAGTTTATTGTTTATAAATAAATAAAAGAAACATGGTAAAATGATTTTCCTGAATTAAAGATCCAAATTATGTTCTCTTTTTTGATGAAATTCTTTAATGTCTTTCAAACACCCAACGGCACTCCTTCTTTTAATAATCCTATACGTTTTAGATTTAATTTTACGTTCTAAATGATTAATTTTATCGATGTAAATGATGCCAATGACATCAAAAAATATTCTGATTGTGGCTATTCCAAAAATAATATAAATCACAATTAAAAATATATTATCATTTTCAGATGGAATTTGATTTCCTGAAAAAAATAAAAATGACGCAATCAAAAATTTCAATAATTTTACCAAAACCAATTGTTGCCATTGTACTAAAACAAATAAAACAGGCATCTAAAAATGTCCATTCTTTCCATATTTTTAATATAAATGCGGAAAATGAAATAAAGAGAGATATCATTAGAAGAAGTATTACAAATGATGTGTCCCATTGTTTATAATTTTCATCACTTTCTGGTTTCATTGGCAATATTTCAAATTTTATAAATGAAGCAAATTTGTATACAAGTTTTTTCAAGGTACAAAATGCCTGTAAAATCGAATATGCGTGAAAAAAGAATGAATTAAAATTTTAAAAAAAACTTGGCTGCTTTAAAAAATTTATGTGAAAAAACTGGCACTTATTTCCAATCCCCTACCCCCTTTTTCATTAGAAATTTTTGAAATTATCATTCTTTTTTTGCTACAATTATTCAAATTTTTTTTATGGTACAGCAAGAAGTCTGATTGAATCTTATATGTTTTTGTTCCTCTGGCGTCGTGAATGTGGTGATGACCCTTCACTTCTGAATCAAAAAGGGAAAGAGGCGAATTCTTTGAAAAAAATTCCTGGATACGGCACTGGTTTTTAGTGTAAAAAGAAGAAAATAGTTCTAATATTTTTCTCCGAAAAACCATGATGTTTAATTTTTTGCTCACATATGTTTCCTCGTATTTTAATAAAAAAATAATTACCTTGTCCTTGAACGACAGAATTCCATGATGTGAAACAAAAATAAATTCAAATATAACATTTCCAATTTTTCCTGCAGCCATCCATAAAAGCGGAATTCCAAATAAAGCAAAAATAATGACACCAATTTTTCCATACAATGTTTCAGGTGAAAGTTTGTTTGTGAATCCAATTGTTGTTAAAACAGATGTGGCAAAAAATATTGAATTTGAAAAATTCCAAAGTAAATCATTATTATTAGTTTCATTAAATAAATGTTTTTCGGTAATATATTGGCAGTTTTGTAAACGAAAAATTTGTAAAACTAATTTATCATAAGCTTCTTGCTGAATTTTTGTTGGATTCTCTACACTTCCATTTTCATCCGGATATTTTAAAGCCGAAACTTTGTCAAAAAAATGTTTTCGAAATGCAAAATACTCTGACAGTTTTTGAGTTTTGATTTCAACTAAAATTTCAATATTTTATAGAAAAATTTTTTTAAAAAAAAGTTGGTCACCTTCAAAAGCCGATTCATGATAATAAAAATAAGCAGCTCCAAGTAAAATATAACCAATTAAAAAAGAAAATAAACAAAAACCTTGCAAATAATTTTCAAGAAAATTTGACACATAATTTTTATCGCTTTTGTTATTAATTAACGATTTAACTTCGGATACCTGTAAATGATTTTTTAGGTTAAACAGATAATGTAATAAAAATTGGTTAATGTTTTCAAATTTTACCTCTGATGAATTTTCTTTATTTTCGTTAATCATAGTTTACAATATTAATTAATAGCAATTATAATAGTATTTTCATTTACCGCAAATTTTTTATGTTCGAATTAGGCATGGTGCCGGGTCGGGCCAACCCGGAAATCCCCGACCCGAGCTCGGTACCGGGTCGGGCCGGGACTTCTTTTCACCGGAGCGGGTCGGGCAGGGGATGAAAAATTATGCCCGCAGGTTTGTTACGTAACGAAAATCATTAATTTTTATAATTTTTTGGGCTTTTTAAAATGTGAAATGTAAAACTTTCTCAAAATATAATATAAATTGAACAAATTATTAAACTGAATACATTTTTTAAGCTAATTTTTTTCTTTCATGATTTGTTTTTAGTCTTTTTTAGCAGTAAAAACAAGATTCTAAAAAAAGCAAAAAAAATCCGGGTTTACCCAGACCTGCCCCGGCCCGTCCTGGTACCGGGGCGGGCCGGGCTGAAAAAATCGTCCTGATGCCGTGCCTAGTTCGAACAGCTTTTTTTATACGAAAAAAATAAAAACAGCACATGCGACAAAAATAAACAAAAAAAATTTTTTTTCTTTGAAAGCAACAAAAAAAAGAAAACACGGAATAACAGAAATTTTTGCAGCCATCCTTGCTTTCACTCTCTTCTTTTTTTCTTGAATTTTTTAAGGGCATTTTCAAAAAAAATGTCGTCAGCTGACTTTACTCTCATGCGAAAAAAAGTTGTTTCGTTGTAAGTAGGGACTTTGACGCGTTTTTTTTTGACAAAAAAAGTCATTTTTTTGTGTCAGAAAAAAAAACAATAGACCCGCGCCGCCCAAGTAGACGATCACTTTGTCTGAGTGGGAGAGAGCGCTCGTGTTCCAGACTGGAGTGACAGGATCGACTCCCAAAGAGCAATAAAAAATTATTTTAACTGGAATTTTAATAAAATAGTAGTAAAAAAATTTTGTAATGAAAAAAAAAATTATTTAACAAAAAAATAGCATTTTAAAATAGTTTGTTGAACTGCAACTTAAAAGTTTAGACGATAATTTTTTTCTAATGAAATGTTATGTTTTAATTTTTTTTTCATTTGATTTTTTGGTTTTTAATATAATATTGCGGCGGAAATGGACTTTAAAAAAAGTGAAATGATGAAGAAAAAATAAAAACTGGTCGGTGTTTATGCAAAGTTGGATGAATGAGAATGATAAAAAAAAGATGTTTACAGTTCAAACTTGCTTTGCTAAAGAAAAAGCACAAACAACGTCAAATAGTTTTCAAAGCACTGCTCTTCTTTTGCACTAAAAAATAATGGTGAAAATGAATTTGTAATTTGTTTGCATTTTTCTCATTGAAAAAGAATAATTATTTTATTTGATGGTTTAACCCCTAGTGTGACCTTATTGATAATTTAAAACAACTGATTACAATTGCCGACAAAAATAATGCAGAAGATACTGAAGAAGATGTTGATTATTAATAGTAAAAATTGTTTTAATTTTGAAACATTGTATAATATTTGTGAAATAACATTTTGCCTAATGTGAAAACTTTTTGTGAAATTCTTAATTTTTTAAACAACTGTTTTTTTATAAGAAAAAAATAAAAAGTTTATTTTAAATTGCCGTTTAAACAAAAAAAAACAAAAATTTAGAATTTATTTTAAAATGCTATTTTTTTGTTAAATAATTTTTTATTTCATTACAAAATTTTTTTACTACTATTTTATTAAAATTCCAGTTAAAATAATTTTTTATTGCTCTTTGGGAGTCGATCCTGTCACTCCAGTCTGGAACACGAGCGCTCTCTCCCACTCAGACAAAGTGATCGTCTACTTGGGCGGCGCGGGTCTATTGTTTTTTTTTCTGACTGATAAAAAATGGAGTGCTCGTCGCAGAAGCTTAATAACTTCTGAAGTAATGACTTTAAAAAAAAAACTAAAAGCGCCATTAAATCAGGCATATTAGAAAGTACTAATATATATAAAAATTATAAAACGAATTTTTATTTTTTACGTCAAAGTCCCTAGTTGTAAGCAATGCTCATTCATCGATTGAAAACTAAAGTCTTGGACATAGTTTTTGTTACACAAAAACATGAAAGAAGAAAACAAATGCTTTTATATTTCCAAGTTTCGACCAATGGAAAGTTTTTGATGATAATTTGCAATTTTTTATTTTGTTATGATTCTTATTAAATCAAATAAAAAAATTGCATTTTTTAAATTAGTATGTTTCGGATATTTTTTAGAAAAAATAATAGTCTTATAATTTTTTTTGTCATTCAACAAAAAATGATAGAAATAAATAGGAATCAAAATTGTGTTCTTTTTTTATACTGAAAATCGTTGACAATTTTTTGTACTGAAAATAAGACATTGGTTGAAAGAAATACGATCTTCAACCTTTATTTTTTTCGAAATTTAACAATTTATTTTTAGGCTTTCAACCTTTATTTTTTTCGAAATTTAACAATTTATTTTGCGAAGGCTCTCGAAAAGAAATAAGGCTTTCAACCTTTTATATTTTGAAGTTCTTTTTTTCCTAATTTAACATAATTTAGCTGAAATTTTATTATTATTCAAAACAGTGTTGTTCGTCAAATGAGTTTGGCAATTTTTGGGTGACATTTTGAGTTTGTAAAAAGCATTAAAAATAGTTTCCCGTATTAATACAGTATGTTATTGCCATTTAAAAGCCCATAGCAACAAAACAAAATCAGCTGATAAACAAAAATATTTATTTAAGAATAAAGAATTAAAATTGAAAGAACAAATAAAAAAAACAAAAATTTAAAACACTTTTTTATTCATATTGAAAGACTTATAAAAGCCAGTACCTTCTTTTTCAACATTTAATCTATCATAACCAAAAAGAAGTTTTCTTGTTTTAATAAAAATATTTTTTTCATCATCAGTTAATTTTTCATTTAAGCTTTTATGAGCAGAATGAAAATCATTTTCTGAAGTACCAGGTTCTTGAACAAATATTTTTTTAGGTGCAAAGATGAATCGAAAACTATCATTGTACATTAATTTGGCATTGTAATTTGGATTTCCATCAACATATGCATAATTAATTTTTGCATTTCGACCATAAAAAATATTTATTGCTTTTAAAATTGACATATAAAATGATGTATATTCTTCAAGACGATTTTCACTTCGAATTGTTCCAATTGATTCTTTGCTTTGAATTAAATAATCTTCAAGTTGAGGCAAAATTTGCTTTTTATTCTTTGGAACATAAACTTTAATCTAAAAATAAGAATTTGTCAAAAAATGGAAGTGTAAAACTTAAAAAAACTTACTACTTGCTTTTTATCACGTAAAATAACTTCAAAAATATATTTGACATATCCATTTTTACATAAAGCATCAAAATAAAAAGTATTTGCATCAACAATAACAAACTAAAATGTTTAAAGCAAATTTGTATTAAAAATTAAATAAAAAAACATACTCTTCCTTTTGGAGTAATCATCCGATGTTCATTAATTTGTTTCCTTGAAGTTGGAGCAAAGTATTCAAAAGATGGAACCGGCCACATTTTTCTGCAACAATAATTAGATTTTTAGCAAAAAAAATATTAGCAACTTTGAAACAATTTTTGGAAGGCTTTTTTGTAATTCAAGGATCGACAAAAAACTTTTCTTTTTTGGAAAAAAATATTTTGGAAAAATACAAGAAAAAAATTAATCGTAGGTTAACAATCAATACACTTTTGTCCATCTCCTTTTTTTGATAATTGCATTCAAAATTTGAAAGATATTTCGCGATAAATTTTGCAGATAAAAAACAGATAAATGTTTTTTTTTACCTAAAATATTGGATTTTTAAATTTAGAAAAATTGGGTGGTGAAACTTTGAGTAAATTAATATTTTGGGCAACAATGTTATTGCCAAATATCGCAACAATACTTGTTTTTTGACATAGAACAGACTTTCTTTTAATATACGATTTTTTCAAATTTTTGATCCCTTGTGTTAGCTTTTTTTTTCTCATGGTTGGAAGTTCAAAAAACTTAAAATTGCCCCCGTAAAAAACATTGCATCCAAATTTTTGTATGAAATTTTCCAACAATTCTGAAAGTGTAATGAAAATTTTATTTTCACATGTCAATCAATTCCAAATTTTTCATTTTTTAGTTTGTATTTTGATATAATTTGTTACAAGATTCAAACATGTACTTCCTAATTTGGAAACCACCATATTTGATATTTGAGTTTCACAAGACTTTTCTCGAAATCAACAAAATTCAATTTTTTAATTTTTCTTTTAATTTATTCTACTTCTGAATTTAATATCATCGTAGACAAAAAAATTGTACTATTCAATTTTAAATTTAATTCTCGAACAACGAAAAAATCCGATTTTTTTTATTTAAAAAGTAAGAAATTAACAAACATTAATAAAGTCAACAACTTAATAGCACAGAGTCATAATAAAACATATTTTCTGCAATTTTAAACTCATAAAATTTCATTCCAAACTTAACAAGTCCAAAAGCATCAAGGCAATAGGTGCATTCGGCATATGGAACTAGCAAAATTAAATGTTCCTCTGATAAAATTTCGAATAAACTATGAAATTTACGAAAAAATTGGACAGATATAATTGAAAGTCCAATATCTAAACAATGCAAAAATAAGTTAAAATACATTTTTTGACTTTCTTTTGCAATGAAAAACTCTAAATTGCATTCTTTTTTTACTTCAGTTAGAATATTAGTTATAAAGCGGTGTTCTGTTTTTGTCTTTTCAAGTTCATTTTCATAATTTTTGATTGTTTCATTTGATGAAAAATGATAGTAACGCATTTCATTTAAATTCTAAAAAATATTTTATTTTTTTGTATTCTTCTTATAACTAAGGACCATCACTGTCTATTTTTTCTGAAGAAAGAGAGAAAAAAATGGCAAGAAAAAAAACCCAAAAAAACCCGAAGCAAACGATGAGTACAAAATTTGGTGTGTTTGTGGTTAGCACTTCAGCCTTTTATGCATGATCGCACGCATGGCCAAGATCAAATCCCAGCCGGTGCAAAAAAAATTTTTATATTGTAAAAAGTTAAATAAACTTTTTTTAGACACTTTTTTTACAAATTAATTTTTTTACACCTGCTGGAATTCGATTCTGGCCATGCGTGAGACCATGCATAAAAGACTGAAGTGCTAACCACAAACACGCCAAATTTTGTACTCATTGCCTGCTTGGGTTTTTTTGAGTTTTTTTCCTCACCGTTTTTTTCTCTTTTTTAAGTCAATGACGGTTCCTATTTATAAATTACCTTCTTAATACTAGTACATTTTTCATGAGTTTTCTTTAATTCATTCGAAAATTGTTGATATTCGACACGACAACCAGAAACAGGGTGTAACCAGAAAAGAGGATAATTAACTTCAAGAAATGAAACACACTTAAACTTTCCAATAATACACAAAAACAATAAAATTATTGTTCTTAAAATTAAAATATACTCTTTTGGTCTTCTATTGCATTTACAGAAAATATAGAAATTCATATTTCTTGATGTAAAATGAATTGATAAGAAGAGATAGAGAAAAAAGTTTTTCTGTACAAATAATAAAGAAAATTACAGAACAATAATATGCAGTCTTTGGCTAAATGCTGTGTTGTTTCCTGCCTTTTTAGGTCTTATTTTCTTTTAATCGATTTGAGACCTCAAAGAATAGTTGTATTTTGCCAAAAATTGTGAGTCTGTTTGCATTTTTTTTGTAAAGAAAGATAAAAAGAAGGACGTCAATTAAAATAATATCTTATCCTAACTTAGTCGACCAAGCAACCAAAATAAAGGCACTTACTTGAGTGGTTTTGAAGTGCCATTGTTTTACGCAACCCGAAAACAAAAACCTTCTTATGCAAAAAGGTTTATGCATAAAAACAAGAAAGTACAGTAATATAATATAAATGTATAAGCAATAAAATTACAAATTTGATCTGTTGAATTGTTGACGTTCTGCTGGATTCGTCCAACAGCTTGAGACGATGAAAAACCTTTTGCGCGAACATTTTTGACAACTTTTCAATAAAGATGGCGCCTCTCCAACTCCATCCAAGGTATATGAACCGTAGAAGAGAACTGAACATATTTAAAAAGAATCAAATTTGTTTTTAAGTGCTTAAATGAATTTTTTCTTTGTTTTTTTACTTGTAAATTTAACTTATTTTTATAAAAATGCTTCGAAATTAAAAGTATCCTTTAAAATACACACGTATAATCGCAAGAGGAAAAAAAGTTATGGAAAAAACCTTAATACAAGTTACTGCAAAATCAATTAAAAGTACAGTATCCGTCATATTTTCAGGTTTGATCGTAAACATATTTTGTAAATAATATGGCACAGCAGAACGAGTTTTACGAATCCATTGAATAGACAAAAAAGATATTGTTTGAGAAAAACAGAAAAGAAATGAAAGAATTTTGTAATGGAATGGAACATTCTGTTTTGCATAATTTTGGATACAAACATCTTGCTTTGGTTTTAATAATTCATAGGAGTTAGTTTCCCGTTCCAAGGTTAATTTTAATTCATCAATAATTTTTTGTGCATTTTCTTTGACACTTTCAGAAGTTTTTTTCCGGTTTTATTAATTCTTTTGCATAATCAATTTGCTAAAACTTTAAATAAATTTTTTAAAGAATAAATTAAAGTTTTTGTTCCTTACGGTTTTCAAAGTCTTGCAATTGTAATTCGCATTGTTGTATTCATTTGTAATATCACAGGTAGCAAAATCAATCAATACATTAGAAGTTATAATTCCGAGAAGCATTATAGTTTCACAAACTATTGAAATAATGTATATAATTGTAAACATAAAACCAATCGCTTCATCAATATTTTTCTGTCTAATTTTTTATCCTTGCAAACACAAAGTTTATTTTGCTTTCTCCTTCTTTTCATTGTTCTAAAAACATAAGTTTGTTAAAATTATTATTTTTTTAAAATATCAATTGTAAGTCCCAAAAAATGGACAATAAAAAATCTTTGAAACACGATTTACAATGAAATAACAAAAAAATTTGTTAGTATTTATTTTTTGCAGTCAAAATATTTTAGAAATTTAATAATATCAAACTATAAAATATATAACGCAGAAAATTTTTGTAATACTTTTATGTAAGAGTTATAACAAAAACATGCTAAAACCAAAAACAAAACATTTGCGAAAAACTGATTGTCTTTCCTTCATTGAAAAAAACAATCGGTTTTTGGCATAGACTAGTCATCCTCTTCTATTTATTGATTTTCTGTTTTTTTGACCATTGTCCTTTATTCCATCCGCCATTTTTTGCACGAACACAGATGTCGTTTTTTTCGTCATTTTTTTTGGTTTAAAATTTTTTTTTTATTTTGTTGGAAAAAAATTGACAAAAGTGTTATACAATTGTAACAAGAAAAACATTTAAAACTTTTTAATCCATTAATCCATTTAACAATTTAATAGAAAAGGTTCGGCATCATTCATTCCAAAAAATGAAGAGAGCAAAAATAATAAAAAATAAAACTTTGTTAAAAACATAAAAACACTAAAAAGGCATTTAAATAATTTAATTACAGGTTCTCTGTCAGAACAAAATTGAGATATCGATGTTACTCTACAAAGCCAAAAAATAGCCATAAAAAATAATATTTGATTTAATAAAGTAATTACTGTAAAAAAGTTAATATTTGGAGGAAATTTTTCTTTAATATAATCAATGACACATATTTTATGTTCTTCTCGATATCCTTGAAAAGTAGAATTTTCTTTCATCAAAAATATTTCAAGTGGTTGGATAATTTTGTTAGAATATTCTGTGATGTTTATCGATATTTTATCAGTCAATTTTTTGGCGGAATTTAGTTGCTATAAATTTATACAATTTATTCACCTTGAAA
Organism: Panagrolaimus detritophagus; assembly: GCA_034700145.1. Lineage (NCBI taxonomy): Eukaryota > Metazoa > Nematoda > Chromadorea > Rhabditida > Panagrolaimidae > Panagrolaimus > Panagrolaimus detritophagus. Next base: position 9,777 of record JAQIXH010000192.1, read on the forward strand.
AATAGGTGAAAAACTAACATTTCTTAAGCTTACACAACTTTTTTGTGTTTGTACGTATTCATCTTTATGTTCACAAGGAACTCTATTCCCAGTTTCTAGGATCCACACAAACGTAAGCATATCCCAGATTAATATAAATATAAATAAATATGTTAATAGCTTGAGTCTGATAATTTTATATTTATTGTTGGTATTCCTTTTTTTATCATTACAGCCACAAATTTGATAATATTTTTTCATCTCAGTTTTTTTACAAGGTTATAAACAAAATTTGTTAATCAATTGTACTGTCTGAGGGTTAGACACAAACTCCAACATGTTTGTCGCGGAGAAAAGTAGCATAAAAGCAGCCGCATTCTCTCCAGTCTTTGGCATTCAGTCCCAGTGCTTTCTCTCTTTCCAACACCCAGCCAGTCTGTGGCTGCAACTCTCTTCCTTTCTCTTCGTTCTTTTGCTGGCACGGCATTTTTTTAGGATGGTCATTTTAGTACACATTTTTTTAGTTTATTTTTTTATGAACGAATTTTTTAAGTTCTTCTTTTTTAAGGTTAACTTTTTTCAGAATGTAATATTTTAGTAGAAGATTTTATGGACAATTATTTTACAATGTTTTTTACAGACAAAATTTTTTCAGGATGCATGTTTTTAGTAGAAGATTTTTAGGCTTAAAGGACTCCTAAAATAATTGTCCTAAAAACATCGTACTAAAAACATGCATTCTGAAAAAATTTAACCTAAAAAAAGCACTCTAAAATAATTGTCATAAAAATCTACAGAAATCTTGGGTCCTGAAAATAATCTACAAAAACAAGCACGCAGAAAATAAGCTTTCAGAAAATATTGTACTAAAATGTTGCATTCTGAAAAAAATTTTCAAAAAAAACAAACTAAAAAAATGTGTACTAAAATCACAATCGTAAAAAAATGCCGTTCCCTTATGCTTATTAATGTAATGCTATTATAATAAAGATTGTACGACTCTAACATGTCACATCCCCAATAACACAAGATCGAACCGACCGCTACACCTAGGTTACTACACAATCAATTTTAGACAAAATATTTCAAACAGGCAGATTTCAAGCAGATGTGTTCAACAAAAGGGTTAAGACAAATTGCCATAAACATAAAACATTTTCCTGGAAAGCAGCCTAAAATGTCATGTTTTTTCTCGATGGATAATAAAAAAATTACACATGCTTAACTTTACTTAAAAAAAGCGTTTGATGCTAAAACATTTTTTCTTTTTTTGATTTAAAAAAATTAATGTTACTTATTCTGTAACATTTTGTAAAACTTAGCACATTCCAGATTTGTAAGTGATGTTTAATAGCATTAAAAGAATTTTTAAAATTTTATTTTAAAATGTGACTTTTTTTCTTGGGACAACTATTGTTAAATATTTTCCAACAACAGAATGGAATCTTTTCTTCTTACATTTCTTAAACGCTGTATTTTCCTTGAAAAAATGTAGAATCTTGAAATTTTCTTCCAAAATAATGAGTATTTTGTATATAATCAACAGCAATAAAATCAAAGCAAATTCTCATGAATGCGATACCAAAGATTGTACAAATCATTAAAAAAAATATATTATCATTTTTGATAGAATTTTGTTGTCTAAAAATGGAAAATAAAGAATCGAGAATTTTCGTTTAAATTTTACCAAAACTAATTGTTGCCATTGTACTAAAACAAATATAACAGGCATCCAAAAAAAACCTGATGCGGCTTTGATGTGCGGCATAAGATCAAAGAAAAAAATCTAATGATAAGGGTGGATGGGTGGGTTTCTAAATTTCTAGACTTACGTAAGATCTGGGCAATTTCTTATTGATGAACTTGTGAATCAAAAATTAAACATTCTTTTTCTTTATATGTAAAAAATTTGAGATTTTTGATATTTTGAAAGAAAAATTATTTTTACAATTTCTTTATTTTCACCTTTACTTATTAGAAAAAAAGACGCCTTAAACGAATCATTAGACTTTTCTATTAGAGGTCGTAGATCATTGAGTCATGGTTTCCCTTTTGTCATTCGATTTGTCTCTGAGATTTTCCCTTTCTTTTAACAAAGATTTTCAAGAGACTTATATCTTTTTTTCTTCGATCAATACAAAACAGTCATCTCTTCAATTTTTGCCCTTCCACATTTTTTTCGCTCTGACATTTGCAAAAAAATGTTGAGTGTGTGCCAAAAAAATCACTAGGGTTGGAGGTTGGGAAAAAAGTGAGGTGTTTTGTGAAAGAAAAATAACGGAGAGAGAGGCAAAAACTAAAGTATAAACCAAAAAAAGTAATTCTCCGTTCATTGAACATCAATATACAATTTTTAACTAAAACAAATGAGGTAAAAAACATCCATTTTTATCAAAACTTGACAATTTAGAGGTCGTAGATCAAAGCTTTAACTTCCATATGGACATCGTTAAGTTTGTTGATATTTTCAGACGTTTCAAGTAAATCCTGAATATCCTTGATATAATCCCAATGCTAAAAACACAATTTTGTAAAGTTTACTTCGTAAAATTTGTTGCAATTAAAATTTTCCTAAAACTTACGGAATCCATTTTGAGACATTTTTGATGAATTTTTTTGTATTTTTGCCAGGGCAAAAGGTTTTCTTTGTTACATGTTTTTTTCAGTTTTATTAGGGGTTCTATTAATGAAACACTTTTAAGAAAAATATTATAATTTCCAATTATCCATAAAAAAATAATAAATAACAAAAGACATAAATTATTTCTAGCATTGCTTTTGCATTTACAAAATATAAAAACAAAACCAGCTTTCATTTTCGTTAAGAAAGAAAAGTGGTCAAATTGTAAAAATGCCAAAAAGAATCAATAATCGAAAAATGGAACTCCGTTTTTGAAAAAAACTCTTTCCCTTTTATTATCTGTGGGAGGGGTTCTTTGTTTTCTAAAAAAATAATTTTTGAGACGTTAACAAAAGTGTTATCTAAGAGAAAAGTTTTTACCTGCTAAAATCTTTTTTTTTAAATTTGGGAACATTGAAAACGGAATTTTAACACATTTTCTAATAAAAAGATCGAAGATGCAAATGAAAAAATTTTAGCACTCAAAACAGTAAAAATATTGAAGCAAAATCTGTAAAAAAAAGTAAGACTAACAGGGACTCAAATTTCAGAGCTTTTAACGACAATTGTAGAAATTTTTTTTGTGAATCAGTTTTTACATATTTTGCAAAGATTTGTTTTTAGAGATAGGTCCAGTCTTTTCAAACATTAGGGCTAGAGAAAAAATCCTAAAAAAGTGAAATCAAAGAGACCTTTAAAATTTTATAATTACAATAATTGCTTTTGTGGCAAAAACAGTATCAACTTAAAAACATTGTAACTAATGATAATTATGTCTGTTGGATATTTTTTTATATTTTTGTAAAATTTTGGAAACAAAAAACAATGGTTGAATAATAAAAGTATACATAAACGTTCAGATATTTTCAAAATATTAAATTAAAATTATTTATGATGGTGCTAAAAAACAAAACTGTTACATTTTAAATTAAAATTTTTCAGTGTGCCAATAAAACACTAGAGTTGGAGATTGGGAACAAAGTGAGGTGTTCTCTGAAAGAAAAATAACGAAGAGAGGCAAAAACTAAAGTATAAACCAAAAATAGTTATTCCCCGTCCGTTGAACATCAATATACAATTTTTTACTAAGACAATTGAGGTAATAAATATCCATTTTTATCAAAACTCGACAATTTAAAACCAAAAAAATTAACATTTCAGATTTAGAAACGAATTAGTATTCGCAGAAAAAGTAAAGTTAAAATGCAAGAGCAAAGGATTAAATAAATTAAACATTATGAGTAATAATAGAAACGCTGCATGTAGAAATTTCAAAAATATATTGCGTACCATAGTTTCATGATGAATTTTTTTACAAATTTTAGCCGTACTTCGAATCAAAATCATTGAAAAAACGCAGTTTAAACATTGTAAATAAATAAAAAAATATGTTTGTTTTTTAAATTCTGCAATGACGGAATCTGTGATGCATGATTTTCTCAATTCATTTTGTTCATTGATTATTTTTTGATATTTATGTTTTAATTCTTGAAGTTCATTGCTAACGTATTCTAAGTTTTTCATACTTTCTGCGGTTTCAAGTGAGTCATGAATGTTGATAATCTCATCCCAATGCTAAAAAAATTATGTATTTCCATATATTCATTTTGGAAAATGACAAATGCTTTTTTTATTGCAAAAAAACTCACTGAATCAATTTTTATACATTTTCTATGAATTTCATTATATTCAATCCATGGCAATACGTTCTTCACTTTACAGGATGTTTTCAACCTTCTTGGTAAACTCATCACAGAAGTAATATTACGCATAAGAATAATATTTACAAATATATACAAATAACCAATAAATAATAGAATTTTTAAATTTTTTATATATTTATTATTGCATTTTTAAAATAAAATAGCAAAATTTGCTTTCATCGTTACAAGTTGAATTTTCTTAAAGGAAAATTCAACTTGTAAGGAAAATCTTTTTTGGCTGTTCTATAGACATGCAAAAATGACTAAAGTATCAGAAAAATGCAGGACTTTTATGGCTCTTAAATTTAACCATTTCCCCATGTGTGTGGACTAATGCCCTATGAGACAAATTATGTCCATTGATTAAGTTTTCCTTAAAGGTGTTGTTCTTATTTTTTGTTGAGGGAAACATTTTCAAAAACTCGAACAAAAACTGTTGATAATGGAAGTGTTTCTAAAAGAGCTTTTTAAAGAATTTTAGAAAAATTCAAATAAAAGAAAGGCTAAATTTCCACATTAAAACAAAGAATCCCAACTTTTATAAAATGAAATTTAACAATTTAATTTTAAAAAGCGAACATAATTAAAATTTGTTGTCAGTGAGTTTTCAATGTTCTACAATTTTTTATCGACAGCGATTAAAAAAGGAAAATACATGAAAAAAAGAATAAAAAACAAACAATAAATTTTGCGTAATTTTTAATATTTGAAGGAAAAGAATTTGTCAAAAGTGCGATTTTTCTTTTTAAGTCGATACATTTTTATCTTCAAAAACAAATCTCCGCAAAAGGTGCAATTATTGCTCTGAAAATAACACATTTTCCTGCAGTTTCTACTGCAAGCAATAAAAAAAATCAGGACTTTCGGCAGCTGTCTTTTTTTTACATTTTGGAAAAGTTGTAAAATTTTTGATTTCAGCATATATCTTTTGAATATTTGATACATTTTTTTTCAAATTTATTTATGATTTTAAATGAAAAAATAAATCAAATAAGTTCACATTGATTAAATCCCGAAATATCAATTTACAAAATTGGACATTGGTACAAGCATTATTAATAAAAAATACCAATGGTCTATTTATTGCACTTTAGAAAAAGATAATAGGAAAATTTGGAATTAAATCCTTGTCGCCACAGGCAAAAAATAAAAAAATAACTTAAAAATTTTAATTTAAAATGTAACAGTTTTGTTTTTTAGCACCATCATAAATAATTTTAATTTAAAATTTGAAGATATCTGTTTATGCATACTTTTATTATTCAACCATTGTTTTTTCTTTCCAAAATTTTACAAAAATATAAAAAAATATCCAACAGACATAATTATCATTAGTTACAATGTTTTTAAGTTGATACAGTTTTTGTCACAGAAGCAGTTATTGTAATTATAAAATTTTAAAGGTCGCATTGATTTCACTTTTTTAGGATTTTTTCTCTAGCTCTTATGTTTGAAAAGACAGGACTTGTCTCCAAAAACAAATTTTCGCAAAATGTGTAAAAACTGTTTCACAAAAAATTCCTACAATTACTACGGCAAATATTTAAAAGAAAAATCAGGACGTTCTGCAGCTGCCATTTTTTGCATCGTTATAAAAAAAGTGAAAATTTTCGTTTCAACAAAAAAATCTCTTGAATATTTAATTGATTTTTTTTTAAACTCGCTTATCAGCTTTAAGTGCAATAATCATTCATACTCGTTTACATTTTAGCGTATATGGTTTTATCCAAAACATTTTTTGTTGCGTGACATTGGCCCCAAAATTAGCATAAAACCTCGTTTTCAACAGCATGCCAAATCAATGCCATTCAAGATTTTGTATTATTTTTTTCGCCAGCATGCTTTTTTTAGCATATTTTATTCCCTTAGGCTAATATTTTAGTTTAGTTTAAAAACCAAGAATTTCTGTTTTTGAAGGGTGTCATATAATTTTGTGACAGTAAAAAAATGAATTTTTCTCGAAAAAAAAATTTAGAAAAAGTATACTTTTTCGTTTGTAAAGGTTATTAACCATGAGGAAAAAAATGGCAATAACAGTTTTTAGATATCTTCAACTAAATTGTTTAAATAAAATTAAAATCGGGGTGTGTTATAACTTCTTGGAGCAGTGTTGATGCTATAATTTTTATTAATAAATAGTACTATAGAAATTTGAAAACGCTGGGTCATCAAAAACCAAAAAAAAAACGATGTCTCTCTTAAAAAATCAATATAGACCTAATTTGCCACAGTTAGAAAAAAAATGTCATCTGCTGCTTTTTTTCTCACTGCAAACTTTAATTTTTTTGTGCATAAGAATTTGCGTTTGATTTTACATTCTCAAATTCTTTGAATATTTTGTTTTATTTTTGCTAAATTTCTTTTGTCAGGGATAAATCGTTTCTGATTTTTTCTTACATTCTTTTTCCTCTTTCAAGCCTTGTTCGCTTTGAAAACAAACAAAGTAAAAAGAGATTCAGAAAAAAAAAGAAAATGGACTCCTCGAAACCCCTTTTGATTGCGACCAAAAAAACTGATTCTCAAATTTTCGACTTTTTTACAAAACTGCTTTTTTAACTTGAATCCTTCATTGTTTTGCTGTTTTTATTATTATAAGCTCCAGCTTTTTTTGTTTTTATTGTTTTAACAGAAAAAAAGTATGAAATGTTATATTAAAAAAACATTTTAATTGAATAAACAAAAAAAAAGCTAATGGAAAAGTTGAAAAAAAAGAGAAGCAAACATTTGAAGGTTCAAATGTTAGCTTTATGTTTACAAAAAGCAAAGCACTTTGATGGTCTTCAAAGTGCTTTGATATAAATGTCAAAAGAAAAATCAAAGGGGGATATATTCCATCTTCAATAAACTGAAAGCAATCGGATTTATGACATCTGCGCAGATTTATGACTTTGAAAAAAAGAAGAGGCAATTCTGCTGCAAAAAAAGAATTTGAGTCAGAAAAATTCCATCACAAAAAAAATAGCGCTCAAAAAAAATTTAAAGAGTAGAAAAAAGAGGGTGATTTTTCTTGCAACGCAAAAACTTAAAAAACCATGAAAAAATTTTTGACAAAAAAATTCAACAGATACGATAAAAATATACATGCATAAAAAAGAGTACGCGCTTTTCTGTTTTTTTAACTAATGCATCTTTTCAAGGACGTCAGCAGGATTTTTTTTCGGAGGGGGCACAGCCATTTTGGGGGGGGGCACGACCTTAGATCTTTTGCCGCTTTGGCACGCGTCGGCAAAATTTCAAAGGAAATTCATCCATTTCG
>JAQIXH010000193.1:0-17300 GCA_034700145.1 Panagrolaimus detritophagus
CTTTTTTCCGCTTATTTCCGCTTTTTTCCGCTTTTTTATAAGGAGAGGGGTGCAGCAGAAATTTGTCACCCATTGTAGATCTTATTAGTAAGTTTATAAAAAAACTTACAGTATGATTCAAATCACCAAAACAAAGAATATCTGAGCCTTCACTAATGCCAATTTTTGAATGGTCTTGGGTATGCAACCAACCACCTGTATCACTACCAACAATATTTGTTTTTCGAATGTTTAAAATACCACGTTTAATATAATGAGATGCATTTGTTATACACTTTTTACATATTTGTTTATTATTCCACCATGATTGTACTAGAAATGATTGGCGATATCTTTTTGCAATATAATCCCAAAGTGAGGGACAATTACTCATCTGCTTCCCTTCCAGAATGGGCTCTTGTATGTATAACAAATGGATAATCTCCAAGTCTTAGAAGTTCACTTTCTAAGACATCATCAAATTTTTTTCTGAATGTGCCATCCCAAATATTTCTCATTCTTCCAATATCCATGAATTCTTCTGGGATATTCATGTATCCGGTATCTGGATGAGCTGTCCAAAGGTGTTCCAAGAGTATTGGTAAATTTTGACGATCAATCATAACACAAAAAATGTGTTGACCATTCTGCTGTCCCATATTATCATATTCTGTGCCACATGTAAGACAAGGAATGCTATGAAAAACAGCTATTCCTTGATTGCCATAGAACATGATCCATCCTTTCATATGGGCAACTTTGCGGGAATCAGTCTCTCCACGGGAATTAATAAATTGATCATTGAATTCTAATGTGAAAACATCTTCCTCATATTGTCGTTCCTTAAATTGCCTGAGAATTCGTCTATAGGCCTACAATAGAAAGAGTATTATTATAAATATATATTAAACAGAAAAAAAAACACACAGTATTTTGTCCATACATATTTGGCATCCGTCGCATTTCTGTTGCTTCTTGTTCTATCATATCGCTGTCAACGTACCAGCATTCCTTGCCAGGCCCTTTGACAAAGATAAAATAATCAACAGGATTTCCTTCATTATCAACACAAATTATAGGATCCTGAAAAAAAATGAAATAAATTATTAGTTTGTAATTCTTGTTGATCAAAGAATTGTGATATAATTTTTAATAGAATTTAATTTAATTTTTATATGTGCATTTTTAATTGCTTTTAATTAGTTTTTTGAATTCTTTTTTTAGTAATGTTTTGTGGTTGTTGTTTTTTAGCTTCGACTTTGGAATATCGATCAACAATTTTGCTTCATAATCAGCTATAAAAATCTTCGAAATTCTGCCAACTTGCTTTTCTATCTTTTTATTTTAGCGTAAAAAGTTTAGACTATTTTGTTGGAAAGTGCCGCGGATGATTACTTATTCTAGATATTTGTCTATTTTTGGCGGCAGTAACTTAATGCTTTTGTCCATGTCTGTCTGTAAATAGAAGCTTTAAAACACTTCGGCAAATGCTCTCTCACTACTTTTGTAAAAATTTGTTTAAAAACTTTTTTTGTTTTCTTCCACAGCGACCGTTGATTTTTTTGTATTGCAAAAAACGTTTTTTGTAAAAAAATAGTGTTTGGTTTTTTTGGTTTTCTAATTACTCAAATTCTGTTTTTTTTTATTCCTGGGATAAAAAAGATGAAAAATCTGATTTTTTCATGTGTATGTAATGAAAATGACCCTTGTCTACAAAATTTATTAACTATTTTTTAAATATTTTTTTGAAAGAAAAGCTTTTTTTGCAAAAAATAAAGAATTGGCTTGCCAATTCGCTGGGTTCTTGTTTCCTTTTGAAAAAAAATTAGCTTTATTTATAAAATCATCGTTTATTATTTCGTTGCTGCTGTCGTAGCTTATTTTCAAAAAAAAATCGTGCTTACTTGTTCGCTCTAACTGACGGATTCTTATGCCCCTATTTTATGATCTCTTTTTTAAATAAATGTGATAGCGATTAAAATCACTTTCCTTTTTAGTTTTTTTTTATTTTCAGTCGAAAAATGCAGTCTATGAATGAATCGAATTTGGAATAAAAATTTTTTTTGACTCTGAAAAACATTTTTTTCGACTCTGAAAAAAAGTTAACTCTACAAATATTTTTTGGAGTCAAAAAAAGTTTTATTCTTTTTATACACATATATATTTTATAAGAGTCAAAAAAAATGTTTTTAGAAAAAATTAATTTCTTCAAGTCGAAAAAAATGTTTTTTAGAGTCAAAAAAATGGTATCCTCGAATTTAATAAATATGCCGAACTTTTTAAAAATTTAAAAAAAATTATATAATTAAATTTTTATTAATATGAAATACCCACCACTGCTGTTTTAGGCTGATATCTGATTGTTTTTCCTTTTATATAATTTGGATCATATCGTGCATTTGCTGGTCTTGTACAACGACGGAAAGCATTAACAAAAGGAATACCACGTGAAGCAGAAGTTGGTCGTTGTTGTTGCAATAATTTCACCGATGATGTAAATGTCGATATTTCTGGTGATGATACATTTTGTGTAATTTCCGGTTCTCTTGAAATCTCAGAAATATCCTGTAAAAAACAAAATTTTATTAACAATTTTTTGCATTTTTTATCACTTATTACCTGACGTGACTCTTTTGTTTTGCCATCAAAAAATTGTTTGACCTTTTTCCATGTTGTTGATAATCCAGTTTTTTTGTTTTCATTTGTAATTACAATATTTTCTTCTGGTGGTGACATATTTGATTGATTTGGACTTTCATGCAGCAATTAATGATGATATGTTACTGTAATTTTTTGATTTCTTTTCTTCTTTTTTTCCTTCCTTATCAAAATCTTTAATGTTTAATAAACCAAATTTGTTGTCGAATTTTTTCCGTGAACCCTCTCTTGCTTTAGAATTACCAAAATCAGGTGAATTTGAAATTTTTTCATCCAAATTAAAGTCTTGTTGTTATTTTTTATGGCCCTTTTTTCTCATTTCATATGAAAATGTTTTTATATTTTATCACTGTTTTATAAAAAAAAACTGTTAATAAACGTTTTTCTTAAATTAAATAATAGTATATTTAAGTATTGTTTTACTTAAATATACTGTATGCTTATATTAATGTTTTTCATTCTCTTTTTTTCAGTTTTGTTTAATTTATGTCCCTTTAAATGTGTGGCTTTTTAAAATTGATAAAAAGTGTTAAAATTATCTGTCCTCGATTGCTTTAAATATGAACAAGAACATTTCATAAAATTACTGTTTTGCGATTTTTTAGTCAAAAAAAATTTGAATTCCGTTAAAATTCTGCAAAATGCTTATCAAAAAACGTGCTTTGCTTTCTTTCTCGATACTTTAGAAATTTTGTTTTGTCTTTTCAAATAGTTCTTTAAGCGAGTATTCTCTAACAATACCAAATTTATTAGAAAAAAAGCATGCAATATTTATTTTATTACCATATTTTAAATTTTGTTTTTTATCATTTTTTTCATTGGTTTTTGAATGAGAAGGTGTTACATGCAAATATTTTTGATTTTTTTTCAAATTTATGTTGTTGTATGGATCATTGTAACCAGAAACTTTTCCTTTATCCACAGAAGGGACACTGCTATACTTTGTTGCCATCTAAATGTATTTTTTGTGAAACAACAAATTTGTATAAAAAAAAGATTTTACAGGGTGTTAAAAAAATAACAGGAATTTCATTATTCTTTCTCCCAAAGCGAAAACTTTCGAGAGGTCAAATGTGTCCCCCTACCAATTTTATATTCCACGCCTCCTTGGATTTTGGGGACCCCTTGCTTGCTTTTCACAAAGAAATTCCTGTTATTTTTTTAACATCCTGTATTGGTACAAGTTTAACACATAATTAAAATATATTCTTAGTTAAAAAAGGTAGAACTAAAGTTTTGTCGAACTACTTTAAATTCTTAGCATTTATGGAAACGAAACTTTTGACCAAAGTTTTCAGTTTTTTTTAATGTTTTTTTTTGTTTAAATCGATTTTTTTTATTATCGTTTTAATTCATCAGAAAAAAATCAAAGCCAGACGTTTTTGTTATGAAAAAATTTTTTTCGTCATAATAGTAAAACGTCGATCCATCCGTTGAAACCAAATAAATACGAAAGATTTTTGAAAACAGCATTTTAAAGATGAATACCAGAAAAAATTAATCAATTAAATTGTGCTCCTAGATAATCATCTTTTGTGAATTAAAAATAAATCTCATAAAAATGCTTTATGATTTTAAATTGATTTTGTTTTTTTTTTTTGAATATTTAAAAAGACATCCAAACATTTTCAGAATGATTAGAATACTTTCCAAGTTGTAAAATAAATTATAACAATAGGAGATGTCGACTTTTTTAATGTTTTTTTTATGAAGTTGTTCCGTTTCAAAACTTTCCATTAATCTTTTGAATTTAATCGACAATTTATCTGTAAAAACGAAGAAAGCGTTTTACATGTTTCTTCCAAGATTCCTTCAGTTGATAATAATCATAACTATACTAGTGACTGTAACATAAACAGCGATAAAAGCTTTCCAATTACCTCACAATTTTATTACATTGTCTGATTAAAACATTGTTATAAAACGGACATACATAAATTATTAATTAATTACTGATTGATTGATTAATTGATTTTAAGTAAAAGTATAAAAGCGTTTTTGGAATGGAATTAGTAATGGAATACTTTCATGTGGATTGCCTTTTTTTGAAGTTCCATATGATAAAATTATTCTGAAAAGATTTTGTACAAATTTTATTTTACCGTCAGTGTTGGCGGTCTTTCGGTCTTCGGTCCGGTCTTTCGGTCCGGTCCGGTTTTTCGGTCGACCGGGACCGTGGACCGAAAAATTTTCGGTCCGGTCCGAAATTTTTTCACCTTTTTTCCATGTTTTTACGTAAAAATCGTTAAACTTTCAATCGAATGAAGAAATTATGATAATAAACCAAGATATTTTTAACAAAAAAAGGTCTAAAAAATTAAAATCGAGGAAAAAATATCGGACCGGACCGAAGACCGGAAAATTTTCGGTCCGGTCGACCGGGACCGTGGACCGGAGGAGTTTCGGTTCGGTCCGGACCGAAGACCGAGAAATTTCGGGCTACCGCCAACACTGATTTACCGTAATCCAAAAAATTTAAAACAACTTACTTTCCTTCAGCTTTTACTTTGCAAAGAAAATTACCATGAAAGCGAGTCTTTGAAGCAGCAAAATAGATAATTTCAACAAACGTTTCAAATGATGTGGTTAAATTTTTTTCAGCCATTTTCTAAAGTGGATTTGATAATTTCACTGGAATTTACTTTTTTTTTGTTTACGATGCTGATACATTTAGCCGAAAAAAAATTTTTCTTGAAAGCTACTTTTAACTGTTAAGAACCTTTTTTGTTGATTTTTTGAGCCTCCCGATGTTGGAGTTTGCTTTTTGTTTGTTTTTTTTTGCCCAAAAAATTTGCATTTCCTTTTTGTGGAACCAAATTTTCAGCTGACAATTGAAAAACAGGTTAAACTTATTAGAAATGCTGAAATAAAAATTGTAATGATCAATGTTGGTGTTTGAAATCCTTGAAAGATTCTTGTCGATCAATAAAACAAAATGTTTTGTTTTTACTGTTGTTTTTTAATTATCTTTTTCAATATTATATCATATTGTAGTGGATGTTTTTCAACGCAATAATCTGATACTGGTCCAAATGTTCCTATTGGATCTATGAGTAAGAATTTTGTTTGTTTTAAAAATTCCTCTTAAATGTTTGGGTGTGTGGAAAAACTGGACTCGAAATTTTTGAAAAAAACATATTTAAGATATTTAAAAATGATAAAAATAGATTGTTTTTAATACCTCAGATATTATCCAAAAATTCAGACACCTGTGGCATATGTTTTTTTTAAAAAATTGCGAGTCCTGTCCAGGAAATCCTAGTCCAGTGCAAAAGTCGAGTCCAGTCTAATTTTTCCACACACCCTAAATGTTTCACCCGAAATTCAGATGCCTTTGCTTTTACTTTCTGCATAAGCGAAAAAAATTAAACAAAGCAAACGAATTGTAAAAAATTTTTTATTGAAATAAATTAATTACAGCTGGAAATACTCTTCCAAATGATCCAACATGTTTATGTGGCACTTTTCCAACATCTGGAGGTTTAGTTGCAACACCACCCATTGTAATTATCAATCCATTTACTTGCATTATTACGGTCACGCTTCAATGTCTTCCAATTGGATTACCGCCGGCGCAACGTTTGGAGGTATGTTTTTCTCGTTTGTTTTGGGTTTAGATAGATTATTTGTATCAAATTTTTCTCGGAAATTTTTTACTGTTTTTTAATATCAATCATTTTTTACTATGTTCATATTTTTCTGTAATTAAAACTATTTCATTTTAGTTTAATGGTGGAACATTTACAGTTCCAACTCCGCCACCATATACCATTACATGTGGGGGAACAGGAGAGTATACCTATGTCGATGCCTTTTTAAATCAAGTGGTTGTTACAAGTGCAACATGTATAGTATAATATCCTTTTTTTGCTTTATTTTGAAGTTTACTAAAATTAAATTATTAATAAATTTTAAATAAAGTTTTTTGTTGTGTTTAATTTTTTTAAATCACTTGTTATTAATATTTTTACAAACGTAAAGGTACAAAAAAATTTAAAAACCAAAAATACACACACGTCAAAAAAGTACAACACTGCAACTTTTTTATTGTTGCAAAATTGTCATAACTTGTTTCTGTTATTTTTGCATCATCACTTTTTAAAAACTTTCTTTGTTCCCTAGTTGAAAGTTGTGGGTTTGAGTTTATTAAAATTGTTTGAAATGGTTTTGAGGCAGTTAACGAAGGCCATTTTGAAGATTTAAAGTTGATGGATCACTGGAATAATGGAGAATATTTGTAAAATGTATAGTAATAGGTAATTCTAATGTTTAGTCGACACATAAACTTTTCATTCGCCAACACAACTGGAGGCGTTAAAAATCTGCAAATTGTAGTAAATTTGAAAGGAACAAGAAGTGTAATATATTTTTACTTTAATTGTTTTTTTTTCTCGAAATGTCATGAACTTGAAAATCAGTTAAAAGAACAATAGAAAAATACCCTGATCGTCAGGGTCATGACATTTTGAAAAAAAAGGTAACAAAAGAGAAAAAATTAAGCCGTTCTCGCTCTTAATATTTTTTTTCATATTTTTATTTATGATACGTTTTTTTTTGCTGTAAACACAGTTCTTTTGCGCCAAAATAAAGCTAATTTACAGATAAATTTTAGATTTTTTAAAATTTATTTTTATCTATTTTCATTGACATATGCCAGGGCATCTTTTTTAAATAAATTTATTAAAAAACGGAGGCGTTAAAAATCTGTATATATGTATCGTTTTTCATTTTCATTGCATTTTTCTTTTTCTCTAATTTCATTTTGAAAATTTAATTCTGAAATTTCTTTGAAAAAAGTCAAATATTTTCATTTAAAAAACATTTCATGAATGAATTGAAATCCCTGAAAACTTTTTAAAAATTTAAAAACACAAAACCGGTACCAAAAATGACGTAATACATTTAAGGCTTTTTTTTATTGTTTAAATTTAGGGGGAGAAAAAAGCAATTTAAAAGTTCAATTTGCAAAAACAAAAAATATATATATTTGTACAATTGTAATTTTTTATTGTTCAAAATTTTAAATCCTTTTAACAAAAGGAAAATAGATGAACAAACAAGAAAGAAATGGAATGTGTTTTTATAGACATGGGATTTCTTTTTTTATGCTTTGTTTAAATAATTTTGAAAGAAAAATGATAAATGTCAAATATATAAATGTGGATTTCCTTTAATTCATTATAGACAAATAAAAGGGTAAAAATGTGTTTATATAAGTTTAAAATAATAAAAAAGTCACAATGAAACGTTTCAAATGATTTTCACGTGTTTGTACATTTTTTGTCGAAAAAAAGACAAATATTGAATAAATAGGAAATAAAACAAATCCATCTCTTCAAAGATCCACATGAAACTGGAAATATTATTATGACAGTCTGGAACTATTGTATTTAAAAGATCTTTTTATACGACACTCAACATTTTTAAGCTATATAAATTAGAAATTTTTTAAAAACTTATTTCAACGTCAAAAAATTTTGAAATTTTCATAAAAATAAAAAAAAACATTGAGAAATAATATTTTTTAGTAATAAAATTTTTAAAGATAACATTTTAATTGCTCGATTAAGCCTTTTCATCTCCGTTTTATAATATTTTAGTTTATACGATTTAACTTCAAACACGCTATCAAATTTAATTCTAGATTACTGCACCGAACCAGTATGCTCGGTTCAGTAATCATAGGGTACAAAAGACGTTTGTAAAATCTCACAAATCAGAAATTCCAAGAAAATTTAAAAAGTTGGAAAGTGCCCAACAGGGATATACGGAAGTACTTCAGGGAACACTTTTCCGCATATTTTTTCTCAATATTGGAAAAATAATTGTTTTTTTTAAATAATACATTTCTGATCTACTTTTTATCATAGATTATATCTGTCCAAACAGAATTTAAATATATGCGATTTTATTAAAAAATTAGAGCTCCCATTTTTTAAACGGAATTCCGTTTAGCACTTCCGCCAAAACGGGAGCGAAAATGTGCTCTAATTTTTTAATAAAATCGTATATTTAAATTCTGTTTGGACCGATATAAGCAATGATAAAAATTAGATCAAAAATGTATTATTTAAAAAAAAAACAATTATTTTTTCAATATTGAGAAAAAATTTTGCAGAAAAATGTTCCCCAAAAGTACTTCCGCACATCTCTGATGCTGGTCAGCAAACTATGTTTTAAGTATTAATTTAAAAGCTTTATCATTGAAAACATTTCTGTTTATGACTTTCAATCTCTTTAAACATTTTAATTATCCAAAATTATCGAATATTTTTTAAAAATAAATTTTGTAAAAAACTAAATAAATAGATGGAAATCGATCATTGTTTAGCTTTTTTTTGGTCCTCCATTTTTATGTGCGTTTTTAAAGCACAAAAAACTACAAAGAGCATTCATATTTTTTTTGGTAATGAATTTTGCAATAAATTTGCAAATTTCAATTGTTCTTTTTTTATTCTACAATTTTTTGTGTTTTCCAGCTTTCTTTGATCAATTTTTTTCTGCTATTTCCGTGTATCAAAACAGAAATCAAATATCTTTTTTCGTGTATCTCTTTTTTAAGTGATTCCGTTTTTTAAAATAGAATCAAACAAAAAAAAATTCATTTTTGCTTACGCAGAAAAATCGAGGATTGTCATTTCATCTCTCTTTTTCCAATGTTTCATGCTTCAAATTTTGATTCATGAAAACTTTTAAGTTTAAGTTCCTTAAAAAAATCTGAGACACAATAAATATCCATTAAAAGAATAGAATGGGATTCTGACCTCATCGGATATAAGCAAGAACTTTTTTATGTTCCGTTTCAACTTTTGTGATTGTTTTTTGTTTTTTTCTTCCCTTTCCTTTCTTTGACATTTTTCTCGTTTTTTTTTATTTAAAAAATTGACCCCCGAAAAAAAAGATGTCATCAAAAACTTTTTTGATGGCAAAAAAGAGTCAACTCAAAAAAATAGTTTCCCAAAAAAAAGAATTTTATTTCCTTCAAAAAAGCTTTTTTGGACAACTCTAATGTATTTTTTTTAGAAATGTTTTAAAATAAAAAAAGAATTAAAGATTAAAAATAGGGGGTTTTAAATAGCTGCGTTTCACTTTTTTTTTGCGGAGCAGCAAAAAATAGCGTACGTGACTTACTTCCTTTTTTCAAAAGGTTTTTTTTTCAATTTGAAGCTTGTCAATTTTTCGCTTGACTTTGTAAATTTGCCACTAAATTTTTTTCTTGTTTCAAGAAATACATTTTTTTTCTAACATCATTAAATAAATATAAAAAAGCCATAAAAATATAAAGAAAAGTGACAATTATTATTCATTCATTCAAATATAATAATAATTAAATATATATGTCATTATTTAAAATATAAAAAAGAAAAGTTTGTAAAAAAAGCGGAGGAAAGCATTTTTTAAAAGAAAAAACAATTGTTTCTATTTTTAGCCCAAAAATAGAAGCTTTTGTTGTTGTTAAAAAGAAACTAAATTTTTCAAAAGGCAAAATTTCAGATAAAAAATTAATTAATCCTTTAATAATTTTTAAAAAACTTTTTGTGTTCAACCTTGAAAAATTCTTGAAACCTTTTTTCGTTGTTTATTTAATATCAAATGGTTTTCCTTTTAAGACCAATGACGTCGTTGGTTTCCCTGATTATCAGGATTTACTGCAAAACTAATTTTTAGCTTAACAAAATTCTTCAAAAATTCTTCATTTTTATTCTTCAAACATTTTTTAAAAAAATATAATTTAATCTTCTAATTTTTTATTTTTAGCTTAATTTATGCCATTTTTTAAAATTAAGAAAAACAAAGTTTTAAAAGAACTTTGTTTTTTAAAAATATATCGCTATTTGTAAGTGTGTGATTTAAGAATTTATTTTAATATTTTGCTCTTTTCTAAAAATTAATGTTAATTTAAATTTGTTATTTGGTTTTTGGAATTTTTTGTAGCACATATTTTTTTTTAGTACAGAGTAAGTTGCTGCTTTTTTTTGTAACAGTTTTATGACTAAAGTGATGACATCGAGTGAGAGAAAGAGAGTTTAACATTTTTAGTGTTTTTTTTTTGCAAATAAATGGAAATGTGTTTTGAGATTTGTTTTTTGTGAATTTTATTACGCAATAATATTTTCCATTCTTTTAAATGTTCAAAAGATTGCCAAATTATTTAAATCAGATAAAGTTTCAACGACATTGTTTTTATTGCGTTTATCTTTTTTGGCACAAATATTTTTGTAAGCAAATGTCTTTCAAAAACTTTGATTTCATCTGTATCAACTTTGCTTTCATAAATATGTACTTTAAAAATAATTTCCTCTCTTTTCCAACAATCATTCAAAAACAACAATTAGCAGCACTTTTTGATGAATTCATATCCTTTACTCATGGGAAATTTATTTAAAACAAGGAAAAAGTTTTTTTAAAAAAATGGTACAATGTTTATTTCTATTTTTAATAAGAAATATTAAAAAAATTACAGTAAGTGAAAGTAAAATGGCTTAAATAATATTTGTTAAAAGTTAAAAACTACAAAAATCATTTTCCTTATTTTTTTTATGCACAGTTTAAACTTTAATATTCGTTTAAAAGCTTATACTGTACTTTGAAGATTACATTTTTAAATTTTACAATATCTACCATATTTTTTATTAAAACAAAATTTTAATGTTTGTTTATTTTTAATAAAATTTTGATTTCAATTTTTAACAGTTTTAACTAAAATAAAAACAACAAATTTATTATTTACAATTTTTTAAAAAACTTTTTAAAAACAACTTTTTTGTTTTTATCAAAATTCATTTTTTTCAATTTTAAATGATCTCATTTGTAACTTTCTTTCATTCATTCTTTTCCCGTTTCTTTTTCTCTCTCTTTCTTCCGGTTGTCACCAAACAAAACACACACGCAAAGATTTATATTATTTAAAGCCCCTTTATATTTTATTTTTATCAATGATATTTATTTCCGGCAAAAAATAAATCCTTTTTAGCTTTTTAGTTTTTTTCTTAGCTTTTATTTTTTTAAATCTTACATTTATAGAAAAAAAAGAAAAAAAAAGAGACATAAAAAGGAAAGAAATGGAATGTAAAACTTTTTTGAATGGGAAAAAATGCAGGGAAAAAAACAAATAAATAAAATGAAACCAAAAAAGTTTTAAACGTTAAAAGTATTTTTTTATGCTGCAAAATTTCTTGAGATGAAAATCCTTTTTTTGCACCCGTTGAATCGACTTTCTTTTTTTGCACTTTTATGAAATTTTATATCTCATTTTTCAGTTTTGCAAAAGCAGCAACAGTAAAAATGTGAGATATAGTGTTTTTTTTTGACGAAAGCGTTTCAGTTTTCTTTTTTTTCACACTTTCAGATTAGAGACCTGCACAGACAATTTTCGACTTTTTTTTTCTTTAATATTATATTTACCGTTCACTTTCGCGCATTTGTTTTTTATTTTATCTGACTCAGAAAAAATTCTGCATCTGATAGGCACAATTTTTAATTGGGGAATGGAGGGGCAAAAAAACGGATAAAAAATTACGGTATTTTCATTTTTTCTTTATCAATTATCATTTTTATCAGCATTTAACCTAATAATTTTTTTATCAATTCGTATTAATATTAAGATTCTGCATTTTTTGCTACTAAAATTATGTTTATTACACAACTTTGAAAAAACGGTGCACATTCCTATATTAGATTCAAAATGGCGAAAAGTAGTTGATTGTCGATGCATTTCACTTACTGAATTCGTTTATATACTTTCATTCATGATTTTATTTTCTCATCATTTTTTTGCAAATCTGCTACAAAACAATATTTTTTGTTTCCAATCTGTTTCTTATTGATAAACCGATAAACTTTGAAAAAAGAAAGGGATTATTAGTCATTGTTTATTTTAGTGTTTTTATAAAAGGTCATAATCGTGCTTTTCATTGTTGTTTTTTAAAACTTTAAAAAACTACCAACATTCTTTCCTTCATTAAAGAATGTAAAAAGCAGAGATCTTTGAAGGGAATTTTTGATTTTTCGTAGACTACCTTTTTGTGTTTTTTTTCTTATTTTTTGTTTAATGTTTGCCTCTGACCAACCTAAAAATATTTTTATGATTAAAAAGAACGCGGATTTCCCTTTTTTTTACCCGTGTTCTTTGTGCTC
Organism: Panagrolaimus detritophagus; assembly: GCA_034700145.1. Classification (NCBI taxonomy): domain Eukaryota; kingdom Metazoa; phylum Nematoda; class Chromadorea; order Rhabditida; family Panagrolaimidae; genus Panagrolaimus; species Panagrolaimus detritophagus. Next base: position 12,775 of record JAQIXH010000193.1, read on the forward strand.
TTTTTTTATCGCTACCGTCATTGAAGGAATTTCAAAAATGCATTTATCAATCATATTTTTTCTGTTTCTTTGAAAGACAAAATTGTAGTTTTAAAGATATTTTATTGTTTTTTACGTTAGCGTTAAAAATACAAGTACTTTAAATCATTAATCATCCTTTTCTTTTACTTCATTCATTCATTTTACTGATAACAGATTTTGAAAAAATTGTTTTTAAAAGGAATGTTTGTTATCACAGTTTATATTCATTTTCGAAAAATTCCGTGTAACGAAAATTATCTGGGGTCAACTTTGGTTTAACAAGTTTTTTATAGCAGAGATTAACCCTGAGAAACATGTTCATTCATTATCAATTAAGAAATCAAGTTTTATGGAGTTTTTTAAAAATTTACGGAGAAAGCTGATTTACGGATTTTGCCTCTCATTTTTTTGACATATTTTTTATTACTCATTTTTTTTCAAATTCAAAGAAAAAACGGAGAAAAAAAGTTAAATTTTAAACTACAGACATGAAACTTTCAGGATAGGCTAAAATACGGTTGAAAGGAACGAAAATCAAATCTGTTTTCGTTCAAAATGCCTCAGGGGCTTTATGCAAATATTCTAAACTAAAATTTGCATAATTTTGAAAAAACATTTTTTATGGTTGCAATATGTTCCCCTAGCTCAGATTTATCATTTGACATAAGAACTTTCATATTTGACCCATTTTAGGCAAAATGCCATCAAATTGAAATTTTAGCTTATCCTGAAAGTTTCATTTCTGTAGCTTAAAATTTTACTTTTTTTTTTTCGTTTTTTTCCGTTTATGCTCGAAGTTGAAAAAAAAATGAGTTTTATTGCAAAATTTTTTCATCTGTTTTCACCAATTTGAAAAAAAAAAATCGATTCAGTTTGTGTTTTTAATTTCGGTTTTTGTAATTTTAAATCTTTCTTTAATTTAACTTTTAATCTTTCATGTCCTTCAAATTTAAAGATCTATTTTCTTTTGCAATATTCAAAATACCAATAACCTTTGACCCAAAACTTTTATTTTCCCAAAAATAAAGTAAAACAGGTGAAAGTTAGGAAAAAATAGTTTAATGCTACAAAAATCTAACTTTTTTAATTAAAAAAAGACATGTGTTTTTTTTCTTTTTTCTTTAAAAATAAAAAGGTTACTATTTTTTCTTTTAACTAACGTTTGACGTCTCTTTTTTTTTCCCAGATGACTAAAGAAAAACTTGATCCCTATAAAATATACGATAGAAATAAAATCTCTTGAGAAATATAAAAAGGACATTAGAATTTAGAAAAGATACATTTCCAGTTACTGTAGCTTTTAAAAAAAATAATGACAAATATGGTATTTTGGGGAGACGTATTGAAATTTTACTTTTTTTTAAATTCAGGGATATTCAAGTTGAATCAATGCAAAACACGTTGGAATCAGTTCCACTCTTTTTGTTCAGTCAAAAAAGGCTTTGGCATTGTGTTCTTTTTTCTTTGTTATAAAAAATAAAAAAATGAGCATTATCTTTTATGACTGTCCTGATTTTACATTAGTTTTATACATACATTTTTTTTCAAAACTCTCCAATATTCCACACATTTTTTTATGCTGATTAAAAATATTAATATAAAAAGGCATGAAAAGTTAATATAAGATCTGGCACAGTTGTTAAAGACATATCTCATTTTTTTGTTTTTTTAACAAAAAAAGAAAAAGAACACAATGCCAACCCATTTTTTGACTGTACAAAAAAGTGGAGTTGATTCCAACGCTAGGCCTAAAAATACATAAATCCCCTATTTTTATTTTTTCTGTAATTTAAGTTTTTTCAACTAACAAAACACTTTTAATGAAACATTTTGAAAATATTATCTTTCAAGATATATCAAATCCCTTTCAAACATTTATCCCACGATTTAATCTCCATTTTCATGAATTTTACTATTTAATTTTTTTTATCATTTTTGATTTATGAAACATTGTTTTTTTGTGCTTTTTATTTTTCATTAACAAACATGAGATTATTATTCATTTATTCTTTCTTCTTCTTTTTCCGTTAATCCTTTTTGCCTTTTAATTTTATCCCTCACATTTTAAATCCCTTTTCACCAATGTTTTCTTATAAACATTTTATTTTTTTTAATATAATTGTATCTTATTTTTAAATGTATGTGTGTCAAAAAAAGAGCTTCACTGAAAAAAAAAGAAATTTGTAGTTTTAACATTTTTTTCAAATAACATCTTCTTTTTAGAGGGGGGGTTTTCTTACGTTTGGGATCATTATAAGTTGTTTTGAAAGAGACCCTATAGAGCTTTTTTTATAAGATTAATAAAAATAAAAAATAAATTTTTGAAACACAAACATGTTTATTATTTTTTTTAAATATTTTTATTTTATTACATGTCAAAGAAACAAAAATGAAAGATTAAGAAAAAAGGAAAGAGGGGAAAATGAAAAAATGTTTTGGTTTTGTTTTTCTTGGATTTGTTGGGGATTAAGGATTTGAGAGAGGAGGAGGAGGGGATAAGATAAAAAAATGTTGAAAAATTATTTGAAGATTTTTTTAAAAGGCTTATACTTTCAAGGGCACTATGAGATTTTTTGGTTGATCCACATGTTTTAGTTCCAAATTTCCATTTTCCTTTTAACTTTATTTGCAGTATTTAAAGTTGCTCAACCTTGAAAATGTAAACTTTTTTATATTACAATTTTACAAATGACGCAGTAACAGCAATTTTTTATGGTTGAAATAGCATAATTTGTTCTAAATAAAAATGGCACGTAAACGAAAAATTGCTTCAAAACTTTTGTAACCAAAAATAGGTTCAAATATAAACTTAAAAGACTAAGGTGTACCCTATGAGGTTTAAGTTTATAGGGTAATAATTTTAAAATTAGTTTAACAAAAATCACCATAGAAATTTTTCAACCAAATGCATTCCAAATTGGACGATAGAAAAGGTGCAATCATTCGTTTTGAGACCAATTCTTTGTTTGAACGCATCAAACAAAACAAGAAATTTTTGTTTTTTTTCTCCAGTTTTTTTCTCTCTCTCTCTTTTTGTTTGATGCTTTCAAACACATAATTTGTCTCAACACGAATGATTGCACCCTTTCAATCGTCAAATTTGGACTGCAAATTTCTATGGTAAAATACAGTTCAAAGTAAAAAGTTTTAATGTTTAGCTCAATGATTGATTTATTTTTCATGTCATTTTGAATCTCTTTTTGATGAATTTTGAAAACTTTGTGGGTATTCGAATTTTCCAAACATTTGAATTTTTTCGTTATAATAAAATTTCTTGATTTCATGTTTCACTTTCCAAAACAAAGCCTTTCATTGATTCTTTTGAATACTATAAATTTGTTTTTGAAATTTAAAAAACACTACAAATTTGACACGAGCTTTAAAAATTCCCTTTTTTTTGTATTTTAGTTTTAACAAAAAAGAAAAAAAATTTGAAATTAGCTCCATTATTTAAAAATATAAAATTTCAACAACTTTTTGCTTCTGCTGTCATTTGCAAACACGTGGTAAAAACATTTTAAAGCAAAGTTTAATTAAAGCTTTTTTTTAAATGCGTAATTTTTTAAAATATAAAAAAATGTATTTCATTTTGCACAAATTTTTCTCTTTAGGTTTTTGTTTTTAATTTTTCTTATGGCCTTTAAGCTCTTCTATAATTTTTCATTTATGGAATTTGAGAATAATCGAAGTTTCATTTTTAAATGTTAAAAATTATCATTTAAGCTTAAAAGACAGTAATTTTTATTGTTGAACAATTTTAGCTCAAAAATTACAGTATTCCTTTGTCCATTTTTTATTTATAAAATTTGCAAAACTCTTTTTTCTTTGTATTTACATAAAAGATACAGTATTCCTGATTTTACTTTTGTTACAAAATAAATTTGTAAAATTCTAAAAATGTATCTTTTTTTGCTTCCATTTCTTGTTTTTAATAATTTCCACAGAGAATAAAGTGCCCTTTTAATTTTAACAAAAGTGTTAGAAATTAGAAAATCACTGTAAAAGGCGGGTTTATTCTTTTTCATATTGTAGTATTTTACAATTGTCATTTGTCTTTCAAATTCTAAAAATTTTAGCATTTATTAAATTTTAAATTTAATAAATGCTAAAAAAAAGGGATTTTTGCTGCATATAAAGATTGAGTTCTGATCAAAAAAAATTTTGTGCTTTTTTTCAGTTTTTTTCCCTTTCATTTTTTATCACCATTTTTGAAAAATTTCTAACTGTTCTTTTCCTTTTAATTTAAATTAATCCACACCTTAATTTTTTTTTTCTATCAATCAAAGTAAGAAAAACGATTAAAGAAGAAATGCTCGCTTTCATGTCTGGCAACATCTTTTTATACATTTTTTGATATTTTTAACTTTAAAAAAGACACAGGAATTTCTTTTGGACCAAAGTTTTCTTAAATTGAACAAAAATGGGTTGTTTTTGATTAATTGATTAGATAAAAAATTAAATGATAGAGTCTGAGTCATCAATCAAAGGTTAAATTGGGGGTTTAA
>JAQIXH010000194.1:0-17274 GCA_034700145.1 Panagrolaimus detritophagus
GCAGCTGCTTTAAGCATTTTTACAATGTTACTTTCAATTAATCTTGCATTGATTAATCCAGAAAAGAAAAAACCTGCAACACCAGCTCAACAACAACCAACAGCTCGTCCACCTCCACAACAACAACGACCACCACGTCAAAGCCCACAACAAGAAGGTAATCATCAGTTTCAATCTTATCCACCACAATCATCAGCACCACCTCTTAATTGTCCATATCAACAAAGTTTTTCTGCTCAACATTATCCAACTCAAACTACACCAATCTATCAACCACCACCACTTTCACAACTTCAACCAGTTCAGTCAGCTCCAATTTGCCCATTGACTCCACAACATCAACAACAACGACATATTGGTTTTGCTCCACCATATACTCCATCACTTGATTCACATCAACAAATTTATATGGCATCATGTACTTCACAACCACCACCTGCAGCACCAGCATCAGCTTCATCTTCTGTTCGATCAACATCTGTCTAATAAAAATTATCATATATTAATGTATAATATCTTATCTGTATTGAATGTAATAAAATTTAATTTATATGTGATTTTTATTATGAAATAAATTTGTGGTGATTTTACACGTTTAAATTTATACAAAAAAGATAGCTGATGAAATCGAAATTTACAGGGTTGAAATTAAATATACCGTAATATTTTTTTTTGTCCAAATCGAAGAAATTTCATTTGTTTATTAAAATTTAAAGATTTTGGATTATTTTTTAATAAACTTTTTGAAAATAACGTTGGCAATCTTTTGTCATTAAAAAAGGGGATTTAGATTTTGAGAATAATTTTTAAAAAACGGTTGACGTTATTTTTTAATTTTGACGAAATAAGCGACGAAATTTTATTACATTTTGTCACAAAGGCAAAAATTGTTTGAAATTAAAATTTAGTTTACAATGTTTATTTTTGTTTTTATAAAATTGAAGGCACCTACTAAAATGCGGCTTCGGCTGTGGCTGCGGCTCTTAAAAAATGTACTAAAATGCGGCTGCGGCTGTGAAATCAACAAAAATTTCACGGAAATGAGGTTATACCCCCAATCCGATATTTTGCACTATTCAAAACCTCATTCCCGTGAGTTTGAAAACTTTTGTTGATTTCACAGCCGCAGCCGCATTTTAGTACATTTTTTGAGAGCCGCAGCCGCATTTTTGTAGGTGCCAAAAAGGAAGTACTTTTTAATACCATAAAATTGAAATAAAATTAAACACAAACAAGATGTAAAAAATGTAAAACATATTTAACCCCTGTCACATTTAACAATTTATAATATGATTTCTATGACTTTAGAATAATCAAATTTTTCCAACGTTTTAAAAGTTTCAAATTCTACTTATTGGGATAAAAGGCAGTCTGAAAAAGTTTTTAAATAAAATTGCCCATTCTTATTTGAAGTCAAAAAATGTCAACAATTGATGCCAGAATTAAATTAATCTGGATCAATGGGTTGAAATTCTTACAGGTTATTTTATAATTTTTAGTTACTTTTATTGGTTTAATTTTGGAAATTCAATGTTTTATATTTTTGTTTTTCAATTTTTAACAGGAAATAAAGCATTTTGTTCAAAGTATTTTTATTTGCAGGTTTTAGGATATCCAATAAATACTATTTCAATTTTTTCTGGAAGTGTAAACGTTTATGCAAATCAGTTTTTGAAGGGCTATCGAATGGTGTAAAAATCAAAGAATCAGCTCTGATCTGTAATCACCTTTCTATGTTAGCAAAATTTTCAAATGGCATTTTCCACCATTTGTCCTAGAAGAAATTCTTTCATTCACTGATTAAAAATGATAAAAATTTGAAATTGTAATGTTTTATTTTTGTGATTATTGTTTCGTGTACTGTAATCTGATGAATTAAATTTGTATTTAATAATTGATATAACAGAAATGTTTTAAATATAATTCAGAAAAATAAGGGAAAACTATTATCAAAATAAACTGCTTACGTGCAACTTTAAAACTAAGCTGTATATTTTGATTAAAACTGTGCCATTCAGGGAATTTTTTATATAAAAAAATAAATTAAGTTACGAGGGAGGGTTTGAAAGAGAGTGTTGTGGAAAAAGAGGAGATGCAACTGAAATATGAATTGCAACATTCGTAATGTAACTGTGTCGCTTGCAAAAAGACATGCAGCAGCAGGAGTATTTTGTAGAACAACAGGTAGATGAACTGTATTAAGAATCGCAACATTTGTGGAATTAACTTTAAATTAGAATCATATAGGAATACAAAACAAAAGTGAAACATACCGTACTATTTCAAATGCTAATGTTTTGAAGATACATATATTCTGCGGAAAACGATCAGCATAATACGTTTGTGTGTCATCTATTATAGCCCATTTAGATCCAGATCTAACCCAACATTTGTAGTGCCCTTTTTGTTGACCATTATACATTCCCAAATCGACGAATTCTATTGCTCCAACAAGTTTATAAGTCCCGTCGCAGATATACACCTTTTCATTTTCTACCGTTCCTTTATCAATTGGAATAACCGGTGGTGCGACATCACCTTCAAAATGTTCTCGTCGTGAATTTATGTTAACAATTAAATATTTTTGAGAAGTTCCTGTTATAATTGTACATCGTTGAGCCCTTACAACCGAACATTCATCACATGGATTTACATTTGAGATAATATAGTCATTTATCATACTATCAAATGTATTGTCTACGGCTGAATCAGCATTAGCTTTAATTTCTATTGTATTACACTGTGCAGTATTACCACGTGGCTGTCCATTATTACATCCGCAAATTATTTCTGTTTGTACATAAAAAGAAAATAAACTGTGTGAAACATCATCAATATGTTTAAAAATAACATCCAAAGCTTCAGCAGTATCTGAATGTTCAGTGAGTGAAATATAGTGATTGAACGAATGTAATTCTGTACGAAGTTCACTAACACTATTAGTTTCACCGTGAAGAATTTTAGCAAGCAGTGTTTGTGTATTTGAAGACTGTTCAGCTGGATTTGAAGTAATTGAAACTTTAAGATATCCAAGATTATCAATAAGATTAACAGCACAATTTAAAAAACAGGAACAACTATCATTGATGAGCTTCAAATATCCTTGTGTTGGTAATGAAACTGGTTGAGAAGAAACAAGGCTGTTACACGGTTTTTCTATCGATTCTTCATCTTTGGGCTTTTCAACAATAGGTTGTACAGTATCCATTGCTTCATCAAATTTTGATTTATCTTGAATTACTGATTGGTGTACATTATTTGTTAGTAGTGCTGCAGCTTGTGGTGAAATGTTTTCAAATTCAAAGCCCAATGCTTCAATGAAAGCACGTTTATTTTCAAAAATATTTATCAGCTCTGGCAGTTGTTCCAGTGTTTGTTCATAAACGCTTTTGTGCTTCATCATTTCGTTGTTGCCTAAAAATCTTTTTAATGAAATGTTGCAAATTTTAATGTTTACTTTGTTGAATTATAATTACAACGTCCGCATTTTCAGGAATAATGTTTGTATTTGTAATAACAATAGATTTTGAAAATTTATCACTTAGAAGTTTAGAAATTACATTAGCTTCAAATGTATTGATTTCTAGATTTTCTAGAACCAAAGCTGCATAAAGCTCTGAATCATGAGTTTGTATTTGTCCCAACAAATTGTAAAATTCTGTTTTAAATTCGTTAAATGAACATGATAATTTTGATGTGTCCGCACAAGAGGAATCAACGACATCAGGTTCATAATTGCTGTTAATTTGCGCAAAATTTCGTGATTCATCATATGCATTTTTAACAATAAAGTTTAATTGCTGCTGATAATCTTCTTGAATGTGATAATTTAATGGTATTTGGATTCCTTCTTTTAACGTTTTATCAATTTTTCCTTGGAATTCCATCTTTGCAGTATCAATAAATGTCATTACTTTGTCCTTGTAATTTGTTGATGTTCCAGAAGTAATAATTTTTTCGTCATCACTGAGGAGGTTTGATATTTTTTGTTCAAAAGTTTTTATAATGTGTTTCATTCCTTTACTAAAACATTCATCAAACTTTTCAAAATATTTGGCCAATTCACTTGATTCCAAAATAATTTTGATTTTTGCACCAAAATTATTTTCATTTTGCACTTCATTATTTACTGTAAATGAATCTCGAAGTTGTTTGACCATGAAATAACAAATTTCTAATAAAACTGGTTCAATATATCGATCAAAAATGTCATTATAATTAAAAACAAAATCTTTGCGGGATATTGATAATATTTGACTAACAAGATTATGTAAATCTACTTCGTTAGACGCAAAAATATTATCAACTTTTTCATTAAGCTTGTTGTAAATTTCTTGAACACCAGAATCTGTAGCTTTTTGAGCATAAAGATATTTTTTTTCTGCTTTTTTAAAATGAAATAATGATGTCCCAAGCCATTCCAAAGCATGCTTTGTTAAATTTGTGCCTGCATTTACTCCGGCATTTGCCGGATTAACAAATGTTTTTGCTAATGAAAATTCATGAGCAAACTTTAAGAATTTTAGACCTTCAGCAGCCCCACAAAAAGCGGCATTCATTCCCAAATTTGTTATTTTGTGCTTTAAATAATTATCAGAAAATCCAGTTGCAAATCCTTTCAAACCAAATAATATATCACTAACACCTGAAAATATTTTTTTCTGTTAAAAAATCATCGAACAAAATTAAAAACCTTCAAAAAATAACACTTTGCTTGCAACTGCAGCAGGAACAGCTCCCGGCCCAGTAAAAGCTCCTCCAAAACCAAGTGCAATACCGCCACCAAGTTCAGCTATTCCTCCAACTGTAATAAGTGCAGATTTTACAATAGCCTTTTTTGTCCATTTCTTATCATGAAAGTGTAATAAATGCGTTATTCCATGAGTTATCATCAAGTAGCTTGTTTCCGATTCATGTATATTTGTTTCCTCCAGTGGAACCATTGTTGCATCAAAAGTAGAAAATTTATCATGCTTCGCAGAATATGAATTGAATGTTTCATTAATCGCAGCAACATCGGGATTAAGAAATATTTCTTGATAAATGTTTAAATTTTCTAATGAAAATCTAACATTCTCTTTTCCAAATATTGTTTCAATGAAACTTTCTGCATCCTTGAGAGCATCCAAAATGTTAAACTTGGCTTCTGTGTCCCAAAATTTCTCCCATCCTTCTCGAATTATATTTGCATGTGACGTTACTTTATTCAAATTAATTAAACTGACATTTGTTCTTTCAATAATTTCATTCTCGATCAATTCAGACACGAATTCTTCATCGTTGTAACTAAAAATGCTGGAAAGCTTGCTGATTGTTTCGGCACTAATAATTTCACTCTCTAGTAAAATGTAATAAGCTAATCCAAATGCAAGTTTTTGTTTAATCATTTTTAGTACAATATTTCCGTACCAAGATGTTAAAACAAAACTCATGCATGACATGGTAAAGTCAGATGATAGTTGATAATCGGTTTCGTTTTTCTTTTTCAAAATATTTTGGTGTATTAATTCTTTAAAAATGGAAGTATCTTTTGACTTCGGGATTCCATACATTAGTAGAGTCTCTTCGGTTACTGTATTGAAGCGATGGAAATCAAAGCTTGTTTTGTTTTGTGACAAAATGCTAGACCTTGTTTCACAAATTATTTCATTTTCAATTAAAATTTCTAACAGCTCGGGATCGATGCTTTTCTTAACGTTTTCTTTATCCAATTCTTCCCAATAACTTTCGGCCACAAACAAGTGTTCAAATAGTCTATTTTCAGAAACTGAACGACGGCTATGGTATTTTGTGGTCTCAACTTTTGAAGCACTTAATAGAGGCAATTTCAAGATATTTACAAACATATGTTCTTTTTCATCAGTAAAACATTCATGTTCTTTTAATTCCAGCCAAAAATCTTCCCATTTTGGTACTTGCATTTCGAGTTGTAATGTTTTCAGATTAATGTTATCTACTTTTTCGAGATTTTTCAACTTTTGACTTATATATGCCTTAAATAGTCCATTTTCACGGCAATAGTTTTCAAGATTTATTTGATCAATGTCCTTATTAATCTTAAATCCACAAATAGGTGTATCTTTATAAAAATTTGAATCTGAAAACCTTTTAAATAAAAACATTGATGCTTCTTCACAAATTCTGTTAGTGACAAATGAAAAAGGTGTAATAATTCGTCCAAAAAAGTCGTCAATGCTTCCTATTAATTGAATCATAAGATGCTCGGATTCTTTTTGTTGTAGAATGAACAAATCGCATTCAAAAATACTATTTTCTTCAGCAACTTTGTGGCGTTTAACAATATTAATATTTTTTTCATAATTAAATAATCGCTTTAAAAATTCATTTCGAGCTTGGCAAAGCTCTTTTTCAGCTTCTTTAAATTGCTTTTGTTCTTCTTTTGTCTTGGTAATAATAAAAACTCTGTAATATTGGGCTTCAGGAAGATATGCTGGAAATTCACGTCCAACTTTTTTCAACAAATCAGTGGCTATATCGAATTTATTGTTTTTCATCTAAAAACAATGATATGTAATTTTTTTGTCTAACAAGTATCTTACCATACAAACCGCGTAGTTTAAAATGTTTATAGGTTCCGATGGTCCAATATTCCTGTCAAATATCAAATCCTTGCAATGCTCATCTGTTGCATCCAGCCGTTTTTCTTTTTCACTATATTCATATTCAGATTTGTCTAAAAATAATGACCACCTGTCTCGAAGATCTTTCAATAAAATTTCAGCGAGTTTATCATCAGTCTCTTGTTTTTCAATTCCAAGATACTTTTGCCCAAATTTTGTTAAACATTCTTCTTCAACACTTATTTTTGTTTCATAAATATTTTGCATTTTTTCAATTCGTTTATGTTCACGGGTGTTTCTTTTAAGTTTTAAATAATTTATACTAACATTGTCGTCCTCCTTAATACTTTTATCACAAACAATTAATTGTGCAGTTCCACGCTCCCCACTTCTTGCGGCACGTCCGAATGCTTGTTCTTCAATTCGAATATTTTTTGGAAGAAATGCCAGAATTACATGTAATCCATCATGAGCAATAAGGGATTCAGATAATTTAATGTTTGTTCCTCGAGTTGCTAATGGTGTTGCAATTACAATAATTCGTTGTACCATTTTTGTTTCTCCATTACCGTATACGAAAAAATCAGAATCGCGCTTGTAAAGCAAAGCATTTACAAAGGGTTTCCGTTCATTTTCAGAAAGATTACTTTCTGCTAATTTTTTAATGTTTAATGAAATTAGATCTACTTGTTTTACGGAATCTCCAATAATTAGCACTGATCTCCCTTTTGCCATTTTCTCTTGAACTGTGTCAAAAATTTCTTTATATTGACTAAATTCAGTCTTAGTAATAATGGCTCGTTCTTCATAAAACTCTTTAACATTGGACGAAGGAATTATCACTGATTTGAGTTTATAGAATTTGTACAATTCTTGTTTCTCAGTTTCAGATCCAAGTGTTCCGCTAAATCCGTAAATAGTCGGGAATTTGTTTAAAAATGTAATATTAGAAATAAAAACAGCTTTTGTTGAAAGTGCTGTTAACCGAAGGCCATGCTTAAGTTGTAAAAACTGGTGTAAGCCTTTGTGCCAATGTGTTTTTTGAAGATGAATGCCGCTGTCACGATCGATGATAATAATTTGAGGTTCAACTCTCTCTTTCAATGTTGTAATTTTAGGCACTGCAACTTGATATTCTACATCAGGTTCCATTCTGAATGCAATTTCAGCATTTGTAATAAATTCTTTTAAATGCATTTTAACATAAGGTTTAAGATGTTCAGGAAGATCACCGTAAATTCCATCCATAATTTTATCATATTTGTGAATAAAATGAGTGAAAACACTAGTTTCATTTTCGCTATAGTTTTTTTGAATACTTTTAAACTTTTGTTGTAACATGTCTTTTCTTGTTATCAGTATCAAATCGTCATTGTCAATGATTTTATTTTGAAGTAAAATATTCTTAAAACTTTTAGCTTCATTTTCAGTGATTTCAAGGATAGCAGGAAGATTTTTTGATGGAAAAACAGGAAAAATTGACGCACGCAATTTTTGATAAAAGCTTTCTGTTTTACAGTCACCACCATTTTTAATATGACAGTTTACTAAATCCCATATATGAATAATCAGTGAATGTAACATTTCAAAATCAGCAATATTATGAGATAAATATAATGTGTTGATACCATTATCCAATAATAATGCATCCACTTCGTCAGAAATAATAATGTCACGTTCTCGTTGTGAAGCAATATGCGTTGAATTGTAAGTATCTGTCAGATAATCACGCTGATAATTGGTTAAATCTCCATATATTACATGGCATGTTTTATAAACTTCTGTTCGAGTTTTAGCACTATCATAGCAAATGTGATCCACCTTTATACCAAATGTTTTAAAAAGTTTTTCGCTTGTTTGATCATGAGCATCGCGCTTGGCTAAGACAGGTGAACTGGTAACAATGTTGACCTTGTGTTTTTCCAGAACGCTGATTATACTTACAACAGCAATAATTAAAGTTTTGCCTTCACTAGTTGCAATTTGTTGAAGAATTCCACTTTTCGCATTATCATCGTTAGCAGAACTGCATGAGGATTTATAACCTTTTAATGCAAACAAGATTGCAATTTTTTGAGTTGGTCTTAACTTCATATTTTGTGTTTTAAAAAGCACTTTGTTTACAATTTCTATGTAAAAGACGTGCTTGTCAATGCCAATACCGCACATATTAATGCCAGCTTCAATATGTTCAATGCAAGAATCAATACTTAATTTTTCGAAAGCAATAATATCTGCCTTTTCTTCAATGTAAGTTTCATAAGTTGAGTTGTCTATGCTTGAAAACAGTTTAAGCGTCTCTTCGACTTCAAAATGGCTTCCGTTTATCTTTTGACATTGTACTTTTTCATCTTCTTCAATTCCAGAATTAATTTTATTCATTTTTTCACATAATAGTTTTACATCTTCAAAACTTCTTTCAGTCACTGAACCAGGCTTTATTTTCTTACCGGGATAAAGTCCCAATAATTCTTTTGCAATTCGATAGGGCATCGTTTCATTCATCGGAATCTCTTTCTTTTTTGAGCAATCAAGAGCCGCTTCGAAAATTGCTTTTAATGAATCGCTTTTAATATCAAAAAGTGTTTCATCACTGCATAATCGATAAATAAACCTGCCAGCTATACTTTCATCTTGTTGCAAGAATTCAATAATAATATTAATAATGTCATCGCTTACGACTTTTACGTGTGTAGTACTGAAACGTTTTATCAGTTTATCGCACCAGAACCAAATTAATTTCTTCGAATCATTTCCCAGACGTTTTAATTTTACAGTATTTATGGTTGGACGATAATTAGTTTCATTCGCATTTTTTGTCCATTCTTTTAACTCAATATTTTTCAAATGAGGATACAGTATTTTATCTGATTTTATTACTTCCATTAATTCTAATATCTCTTCTTCTGTTATTTTGTTTTCATCAGATAAATTTTGAAGCTTCTTTGAGTATAATATTTTCAAATTGTCATCTTCAAACTGTTCAAGAACTTTCGCAAATTTCTCCTCATGCATATTTTTGAGGTTACGTTTCAAAAAAGTTTCTGTATTGAAAATAACAAACTTATCCATCCACTTTTCTTGTTGTGAAGTCAATATTATGCTTGAAAAAATATTGCATTCGAAAGTTCCATATGCTTGACAAGTATACAATACAGTATCAATTAAGAATTTTAAAGTCATTTCATCAATGTGACACCCTTCAACTTCGAAAACAAGAAGAAGTGAATTTAAAAAAGTAATTCCAATTGCAGAAAAAGTTTCACATATAAAATTGAATTCTTTGATAAGATATGTTACAGCATCAACATTTTCGAAACCGAAATAATTCGTTAACTTTTGAAATTTTTCTTCCACTGATGTTTCTTCTTGGGTCAGTAAATCGTTTAATTCATACTTTGTTGCATATTTTTTGAATAATTTCACAGCTTTGGACGCCTCTTTAATTCTTTTACTTTGCAATGTCAAAAATTCCCGGATGTTTTGAAGAACAGTTTCTTCATCTAAACAGGATTTATGTTTCTGAAACGCATTAAAAATTTGCAGGTTTTCATGTATTTTAACATAATAAAATAGTGGTTGAGATTGGATTTCTTTCATGTCATCAGAAAGTTTATCATAAAGTTGAAGAATGTCCATAAATGCATCATTATCGATAAAATTTCTCATTTGATCGATATTTTGATGAGAATTCACACATTCAATTAAATCACAAGTTTTGCCTTTTTTTAAAGCTTTTGAAATTGCAGGAAAGTAAAATTCTAACGATGCCTTTTTAATCCTAAGCTTTTTAAATCGATTATAGAATGCATAATATTGTGTTATATTCTGCTCTTTTGAAATAACTTCTTCCAATGAAGGCTCCTTTGCCATTTCAGCAGATTTAGTAATTTTTATTGATCGTAATTGGTAAACTGTTTCTTTTTTCTTGAGTTTTTTCTGCATTTTTTGGTCAGTGCATTGTAAAAACAGATGTTTGATTGAAAAATTGTTTGTTGTATTCCAATAAGTTTCGGCGTCATTTGGATTCATGCCTGCAATAAACTCATTTTATTATTATACGGTATATATAAAATAATTACTTGACATCTTTTCTATTGGACACAACATTGTGCATTGTTGCTTCTTTGGAACATATTCTTCTTCGTCGTCTTCATATGTCAACTGTTCAAGAAGACGAATTACGTTTTCTTCCGCAACTGCTTCGTGCTCTTCTTTCATTTTCGCTGAAGATAATATTTGCTGGGAAAGTTGGGTTAAACTTTCGATATCTAATGCTTCTGCTTCTACTGCATTTGCTTGGTTGCTTTTCTCTAACTTAACATTTTCATTGGTTTGTTTTCCGTAGTTTACCAAAGGGCTTCTTTTAAGTGGTAGGGGAACAATTTTAACATAACGCTGGTTCCCTTTGTCTTTTACACAAATTGCACCTTCATCTTTGGAATCACATTCTTTTAATTCTAACTTTACTTTTTTTGATTTACCGAATTCTTGGCGCGGACCCCATGTTTTATTTGATATTGCAATATCCCAACCTTCATATCCGTTTTTACCATGTTTACCTGGAAGACCATCATCACCTTTTGTACCATCCTTGGGTTCATCCTTAAATTATAATTATAATATGTCAATTTTAAAATTTTTACTTTAATTGCAAAATTAATACGTTCTTCTTTACCATCAATGTTAACAAAGTATTTTCCTTTCTTTCCACCATCACCGCCTACTCCATTTTCTCCTCTTTTTCCGCCAGGTTTTCCATCGGAGCCTATATACATTTCTACTGTGTGAATAGAAAGAAAGTAAGGTGAGTCATATTTCGTGCATCCGTTAATGTTTTTCTCTTTTGTTGAAAATACAGCTGAAAGGCCACCCAAAGTAAGGATATGCCCAGCTGATTTTAATCTTGTTAAATGTGTATGTTTCATGTTAAATACGTCATCAAAGTTTTCACCAACGCCATTTTCGCCATCAGCGCCATTTCCACCATCATGACCACAAGAGCCATTCCCACCATTTAAAATTAATTTTAAATTATTTAATCCATCAGCTTCGTTAACAATAAGTGAAAAATTCCCCGATGATTCTCCGGCAATTCCATCTACTCCATTTGAACCGTTTTCTCCAAGTTTCTCACCATTGGCTGCTTTTTTCTTCATTTCATTGACGGCATTTTTTCCAGATAAATTGCATTCAATGGAATGTGTTATAACCACTTTATTAGCAATTATAACTAAATTTATTCCTGGGAAATGTATATTTCGATCAAGTATTAATTCACTTTTTGCAGTTATTTCAATGTGTTTAAGAACGTTGCGTGAAAATCGAATTAGTTCGTTATAAATTAGTGACAGCACAATTTTATATCCACTGACTTTAAGTGTCACTCTTAAGCCATCACAATCAACAATCATTGTCGTTGGTTTAAACATATCCTAGAAAAAAAAAATACAAAAATTCTGTTATACATTTCGGGGGTGTAAGAAATAGCCGTGTGTGCCAGTCATTCGCGGATGTTCGCACTGGTGTGGCAGCACTCTCCTAGATTTAATATTAAGAACCAGATTCAAGATGTTTTTCCCGGCAGTGAATTCCCCATTTTGGAGTGCATATAAAAGGTTTCTCATTATTTTTAAAATAAAAACGGCTTTTAAATAATTTAAAAAGTACAAACTTGTATCAATTCTACTACTACTTTATTCGTAGTACTTGAGAAATTTTGTACTAATGTTGAAAGTTTGTGATGTAAGGGATCAACAACGTCGGATGTTTCAGCTAACAAAATTTTTCCCTCGATTTCACATTTCTTCCCTAACAATATCAAAGCATCACGTAAAACGGTTCGCTGCACGTTCACAATGCAGCAAACATTGATAAATTTCAAAAATTCCTTGTAATTTATTCATTTTCATAAACAAATCACAAAATGTTTTTCGAAGAGTTGTAAAAAAGGGGTCAAAATTTACACCCTGATTTTCAGATTTTAAATTAGTAAAGCATGTGTAAAATTCAGAATCTTTCAATAAATTTTCGAGTTCATTATTTGTTTTGGGACTGTAACATACATCAAGCCATTTTGTGAGAACATTTTCGTTGTAAATTTCAAAAATAGTCTGCAGATATTGTTCAGCTTTTTGCGGCAAAAAAGTTAAAAATGCTTCCGTGTAATAACTTAAAATGGCATTCCTATCTTCATGACGTTCTGCTTTGAAAATTTTTACTACTTCGGTAAATGTATAATTTATTTTAATCGTATATCGAATGTGATTTTGAATTTGGGAATACTGTAATAGCATTTTTTAGAATTTTCAAGATATTTAAATTGGTTCTCACCTTTAAGGAGCCGTCGTTAATAATGGGAGGAAGTGTAACCATGATTCTTTGCGGGTTCAAATCCTGAAATTTTTTACACTATTGCTTCAACTGACAAAACATAAAAAACATTCTTTATTGAAAAAATATTTTTTGCAGCTATCAATGAAAAGAAATAAGGTAAAAGCTGTTTCTTTTCATTGTTGATAACACACCTTATATGGATTAAATTCCGATATGCTCCATCCCTTTCTCCATTTAAACATCACGTGAGCTATTCTTCCTGCATTAAAATGGAGAAAAACGATAAAACAAGCAGTGCATTATTTTATGGCCGTTTTTATATTGTTGTCCAAATATAGATTCAAAAATTTGATAAACGTTTTATTCCCAGTGTTTTTAACTTGCAAGAGAATTTGTGCAAAAAAACTTAACTACAAAATTTTGTCACTTTTCTTGCATTTTTTCAACTTTCATTTCAAACATTGAGATTACTTCATACTTATGTTTCTATGAATTCTCCTAGTTATATTTTATTCTTAGGTCGACGGCCGATGGGGGATTGGATATGCATAATTAATAGCTGTGTTCAATTTAAATTTTATAACATTTTTAAAGCTCTTTTTTAGTTTTTAAAATTATGTGGACGCATTTCTTAATTTATTGCAATAAAGTTTTAGTGACAAAACAATATTTTTTTAAACACATGCCAATTCAATTTTATTAAACTTTAATTTTAAATTCACAAACAAATGGTTTAACTTTGTAACAATCTTGTGCGGACCAATGTGCACCAGCGAATGCAATTGCACCACAAATATTATCAGTATGATTATAGGGTTCATTTTTGTCCCAATTTGAGTATTCCATTTTTGTTCCATCAATCCATGACCAAGCATTATTCTCCATTTTATTCAAACCAAACCAAAAATCACTCGTTAAACTGTTTGTAAAATGTGTAACAGCTTGCTCTATAAAACGTTCTCCCAATTTCTTATTTGAATCAGTATTAAATTATTAAAACGATTTTTTTCTGTATTCGACTCCAACCTATCGACACCGGAATCGGAGTCGCAACAACATTGTTTTTAATTACAAGTTCTAGCACAATAATTTTTTGACTCAACCTTAAAATTAAAAATCCTACAAAAAATTCTTACGAGCGATATAAATATCTTCCATTGTATTTTTAGTTTTAATTAAATGACCATTCCGATTTCGACATTCTTCTTCTGCATTAAAATATGCCAGTTTTTGAGTTCCATAATAAAAACATGTGCTTTTATCAAAAATTGAATTGACAGAATCATCAGGACATTTTTCTGCGCTGACTAAAACCACAAAAACAAAAAGCAATGCCACCAACATTTTTGAGTTTAAAAATCTTGAGAAATGATTTTTTAAACCTTTTCCAAGCTTTTTTATTGTAAAATAAATGTGTTAAAAAGTCATTAAATTTAAACTATTTAAATATTTTTTTGTTAAATATTTGTCTAGACGTGTTAAAAGCCATTAAAAAATTGTTAAATATTGCATTTAAAATTTTTCAAATGATTAAGCATTTTAACGAAAAATTCAAACTTTTTAGCAATAAAAAACTGCAGAGATTTAAAAAAATTACAATCGACATTTTTGCCATAGAATTTACAGCAGATTACCAGAATCTCATTTTTAATTTCTCATTAATAGTCATGACTTTTCAAAATTGTTTCCATTTTCTGACCAAATTTGAAGACCAAACCATATGCTTCCGTGGCGCAATCGGCTAGCGCGCACGGCTGTTAACCGTGAGGTTGGTGGTTCAAGCCCACCCGGGAGCGATTTATATTTTTTTTAAATAAAAAATGAAATTGCATAATTAATGTTTAAACATTATTGATTACGATTTTTACATATAAGTTATGCAAGCACGAAAATTGGTGTTCTTTGCGTGCTTGTTAAAGGTTTATGCATCTTTTTTTTGAAAAAGATAAAGTTATTCTTCAAAATAGCATATGTATTACATAAATTCAAATATAATAAGAAAAGTGGATTCCATTGTATGACCTGGGTATCTTTAATAATACCTTTTTAGCAAAATTATAAAACAAATAAACTTTTAACAAACTGTTTTTACAATAAAAACAAATATAATAAAATGTAATAAAACGCTATTATAAAAGGTTATGAGAAAATGAAATTTTTAATGAAACAGAAATAAAAAAACGTGAACAATCAGAATCTCACAGTTTCTGAAAAAAAGAAAGAAAAGTCTGTGAAAATAAAAAAGAACTTTCTTTTTTTTTGATTCATAGAGAAATGAAAAACTGAAAAATGAAAGTGAATGAAAATCAAAAAATAAATGTCGTTCAAATTAAAAATCATTGAAAATCGAATCGTTTTTGTGAAAAAAAAATTGTGTAAAACAAAATGTTTGTTTGATCTTCGCCGCTTACAAAAAAGTTTTCCGATGTTTTAAAAACAATGAGATCAATAATTTTTAAAGAAGGCGATAATTTAATACATTTTTTATTTTCACATATTTTGGGTGAAATGTCATGAACCTGAAAATCAGGTAAAAAAACATTAGAAAAAACGCAAGTTCATACAATTTCAAAAAAAAGTTAAAATGAAAAATTTATCAAATCATTCGCGAAAGAGAAACAACATTTATTTAAATTTTTGTCAAAAACTAATTCTTGTTAATACTTTAAATTTTATTTATTCATTGATTTAAGAGTTTTTCAAGTTTTTCGTTACTGTCACTATTTATTTTCCAAGCTGTTGTAATTTAATCCTTTTTTTCTTTCATTATCCAATTCCTTGTTTATTAATCGTTAAATTTAATGACATCCATATTTTTTAAAACCAAAATAAAATTTTAGTGATTTTCAAGATATAATTTATGTTTTGTCGAGACTTTTTTCCTATTCTTAAAATTAGGTAATAATTTTTTTAATAGATATATATATTCCACTCAATGTCATTAAAAAACATATTTGTTTATTATTTTTCCAGATGTTTTTTTTGTCATAACTTAATCCTAAGAAAAAGAACTTTTTGCAACTAATGAAAACCACCCGTTATTTTTCTAATAAAAAAGAAAACAAGGAAAAAGTTATTGGCTGTTGTTTTTCCTCATAAAAAAACAATGCCATCATCGAAAACGAAAGAAGGAAGAAAAAAGTCATCAATCAAAGCAAAGAAGAAAAAAAACAAAACGGAAATATGATTCATTTTTTGACTCAAAAAAAAGAAGCTTTAAAAAAGTTACGGTTTTTTTCTTCTTTTCTTGGAAAGCAAAAAAAGGAAGCAATTGAAAATGTTTTTGATGATTTTTTGTAAGCTTTGATTTCAAGTCGGGTGGCAATTGCAGTAATAGTAATAGTAATTGGTAAAGCAAGAAAAAAAACTGTATTACAAAAGAAGGTCATATTTTTGCTAAATGTACAAAAAAATCGGAAGCGGAAAAAAACAAAAGAAGTAAGAAAAAAACAATGAAAGAAAAAAAGTAATGAAAAATGTCGCGCCTCTTTTTTCTTTTTGCCTCTTTTAATGACCATGAATGAGTCTCTCTCTTTCAAAGCAATGACCCCCTCTGGTTTTGAACACTGTTTTTTTTTTCTTTTGGTGTTCCGTTTAATTGTTTTTTCTTTTTCTTGTAAGTTTTTTTTTGTAGTGTCGATGATTTTTATGGCGAAAAAAGAAAAAACTGCCAGATCGTTTACAGTTTGTTAAGGCCACATTTTAAAAGTTGTTAATCTAAAATAAAAAGCAAAGCAGACTGATTATTGCTACTTTTTTTCTACAAAAATCTACTTTTTCTGTCATCAAAAAACTATGAAATATTGTTTTTAATTGAAATAAAAATGGTTAAAAAATACTCCAATTAAATAATTCATTTTTTCATTATTTTTGTTGTTAAAAATTAACTATGGTTTTTAAAGGAGGCGGACAAGTTTGATATTTTTTCATTTAAAAGTTTTTTTATCAAAATGGCATGAACCTGATAATCAGGCAAAAAAGAAATAGAAAAAGATCCTGATTGTCAATTTCGTGGAATTTCGAAAAAACGTTAAAATAAAAATGTATTAAATTATCTGCTCCCTTTAAATAAGCTTTTTGTGAGTAACAAAAAATGACATTAGATTTTAGTAAGTAATTAGTTGATAATTAAAAAACTAATTTATCATCATTTATTTTATCAAAACTTTCTTAAATAAACCTTTTACAACAATTTAATTGGCTTTTTTGATCTACCGTAATCCATAACTGTTTAAAGATATAGAAACAAAAATCCGGCAATTTGAACTTTTAAAAAAATTTTAGAGTTAGAAAATTAAAAATTAATCAAAATTTCATGGAACTGTAAAAAGCGATTTTCATTATTGTTACTTGTTAC
>JAQIXH010000195.1:0-17273 GCA_034700145.1 Panagrolaimus detritophagus
CTCGAATTAGTCTGTGGACCAAAAATTAGCCAAATCCGTGAAAATTTTTTTTTTCCTAAACCGAGCGGTTGGTCGAAGATAAGAAAAAACGTCTTATATACATACACATTTTATTTTTATGATTTGCAAAAGTGAGAAAAAAAGACGAAAATAATTGTGCACGAAATTAAAGAAGTGCTATTTTATTACTGGAAAAAAATGTATAATAATTTTTATGTCAAAAAGGGAGGCAAAACCAGGGTTATACGAGATACACTATTTGAAAAATGAGATCGGGATTTGAGAACAAAAAAAGTGTTTTTTTTAAAAGATCTTCTTTTTTTTAAATTATTCTATTTTTGTTGTTTTATAAAAGCTAAAAGAATCAAATATTGGCCAGAAACAGCAAAAGAAAAAGCAACTAAAAATCTCGATTTTTCAAGCTTTTCAATTAATTAACAAAAAATATGCCTAAAAAAACACGAGAATCGTGATCTCGCACAACCCTACTAGAAACTAATAAAAATGTAAAGAATGCCATAGTTTTCTCGAGCTTTTTCTTTCTTTTTTGCACTTTTTTGGAGTTTTTTTGAAGTTTTTGACTTTCAAACTATTATTAATTAAACGTGAGTTCAAATACTACCAGTTGCAAGTCAAAATCTTTGTAAAAATTGTTTTGACCATATACAATTTATTATTTGCAAGTATTCGCTTGAAAAGTTCATCAACATATTGGTCATATTCTGCCTGGTAAAAATTCCCAGCAACGGGATTACCAAGGTGATGAGTTTCAGCAAATTTTGTAGCCCTCCATTTTGGTCGACCTTCGATACACGTGTTTGAAATATGCTTTTGAATGGTTTCAGAGAGCTTTTGAGGTTGTTTATAAACCAGAAAAACATATCGATGAAGACCCGAACCTCGTGGAGGTCCAGAACCGACATATTCGGTCAAAGTATGGCCGGCAGCTAAGTCGTTACCGGGAATGTTAATGACAAGCCTAAAATTTAAAATTAATAAGGAATGATATCTATGGTTCGGTAATTAGTGTTTATAAGACAATTCCCGTCAGAAAGATAAAATATCAGTTGATGGACGGGGAATCTCGTCGAACATTTTATCGGATCGGTTGACAAATTTTGGGCTTTTTTTACCCAAAGACTATTTGGAGAAAAAAAAAAAAAGTTGTAGAAGAAATATGTATAGTGCTTTTTTTCACATATATTTTGGTTACTCAGATTTAGGGTTGTCCATTTTCTGGAAAATCGAAAAAAGCGGGAAATTTCCCGTTCATTTCCCGGAAACGTGTTTTTGGATTTTTCATCTTTATTTTTCACAAAAACGGTACTTTATTTGTGTTGCTTTTTTCTCTTTTATTTTTTCAAATATTCATCAAATCTTTTAAACAACGAAACTTAAACAAATAAAACGTACGGAAATCTATGTTTTTTGATTCATACTAAAGTTGCCAAAACAGTCAACTTTCAAAAATCTAAACATATTAAAAGTCAAAACCAATGTAAACTACATTTGACTTTTTTGACAAATGCAATATAAAAGAAAACTAAAATAAAAATATTGTCTGCTAAGTTTTAACCAAAAAAATTCCCGGAAAATTAGTGCCCATTTCCTGCAAGAATCGGGAAATTTTCCGGGAAAGGGAAATGGACAACCCTACTCAAATTGTTTGCTATTTTCGTTTCGATTTTCCCTCAATTTGCATACATAAAAAGACGCCAAACAAAAAAGACGGATCATAATATTTAACGAATCAAGTCCATGGAATGTACTGAATTCTGTACATTTTTTGAATTCTGTGTTACAAACCCCGTATTTCGTAAGAAATACGTTCAATATCGTATTCAAAAATGGATTTCGCGCATTGCACCGATTAAAACACCATGTAAAATCTCACTCGATTGTATCTGATTGCCTTCGACTAAAACCACAAAAGATAACAATTACTTACCAATGCAAGCATTCTCGTTCTTTTGGATTTTTTCTTGAAGGGGCATCAGGATCCGTCATGATAAGGGTGTAAAACGCATTTTTGTCAGCATTCCATTCAATGTGCTTTGGTAAATCTTTTACTTGAGTTGGAGTAAGAGTATTGCCAAGTTCAACCTGCAGCAAAGAGTGTGAGAAAAGCAAAAAAAATGAAGAGAAACAAACCTTTACGTCATTTTCATAAATGACAGAAAGAATTTGTTCAGGTGAAGTTGGAATTACGTCAGGCACAATTTCATTATGTGAAAAAGAATTTGAAACCGAAAACATACTGAAAAATGATAAAATTAGAAATTTTACAAATAATTTTCACTTTTTTAAATATATTTTCTTGAAAAAAGAAAAGCATCTCTCTCGGTTTTATAGTCAACAACAAAATGGTCTCTTTCAACCTTTAAGTCATCCCTTTTCTTTTTCACCTGAGAATTTTCTGGTTTGTGTTCATTTTTTTTGAGACAGAAAATAAACACAAAACAAAAAATTTGTGTCAAAAACATATGTTTTATTGAAAATTATGTATTATTTATATATATTTGTAAAATGTAAAACATGGCTTACGCATGTATAGCAGTCCGAATACTTAGAAAATTGTTTAATGAATTATTTAAGTAAATTTTGTTTTAAATAGTGTCCCTATAGGGCCATGTTTTGAGTTTTTTTTTAAAAATTTTTCTTTTTTTTATAATTTTCAGGGTTTCAAAAATGCTAAAATAAAATAAATTTGTGCCGCCAAGTACCATTTTTCAAAGGTCATAATTGAAATAAAAACGAAGATTTAGGGGTTGGAGAAAAAGCCAAAAACTATATGTTTTGTTAAGCAAGTGACAACACATAAATCGTACAAAAGACTGATTTCTAGAACTCGTTTTTTTCCGAAGCGTGCAAAAAAAGGAAAAACAAAAATATTTTTACACATCAAAAAATACAACCAAAACACGTTTTTGTGAAACAAGTGACTCATTTAAAAGTTTGAAGGTTGAGGAAACTGTAATAATTTTTTCCGATTTTAGAGAATTGTGCCGACAATATTTCAGTTTATTTCTGGGATTAATTAATTTAACAAAACAGGTGCAAAGCAAATAATCTGTAAATTTTTAATAATGCATAATTATTTTAGCTGTCACAACAGATTATAATTATATTTCATAAATGTGTGGGTTTCTGCATGATTAAAAAACATGTTAACGAAAAATGTTAAAAAAAGTTTCAATTATTTTCATTATTATTGCTTTTTTCCTTTGTGATTTTCTCAACTGTTATATTGACTTATTAAATTAGGGGATGTCCAGATGTTACATAATACAAAAATCACCATTTTTTACCCTCCATCCCTTTAGGTAATGAAAGATCAAAGCTTTTATCCAACAAAGTCAAAGCGATGTAATAATTCGTGAACCCCACCCTTCCTTAAACTGCATTACGTAAAATCTCGACAGCCTCTTTTACATAATTATTATTTATAAAAGTAACAATAAAACTGTTATTAATTCTCATTCAAATATATAAAGTATTCAAAAAGTTGACTCACATTTTTAAAAGGAAAAGAAGAAACTCGAAAACAAACAACGACGAATGGAAAAATATAAGTCACTAAATATTTGACCCTTACTTTGTTTAACAAAAAGCCAAAAATGAATTTTAAAAAAAGTAAGTGGTAGATCATTGGATATAATACAGAGATACATGATTGATGTGTATATTGAGTTCAACTTTAATCTTTTATAAATATTTAAGGAAAAATAAATTTCAAAATTTTTAATTTTAAATAACGTATTCACCACGTTACAATTCCGGTTTTTTGAAAATGGTTTTTTCTGTCTCGTTTTTGTAATTTAAAGATTTTTAATTAAAAAGTTAGTTTTAATATTTCATAAAAATTTACAAAATATTCAAAGATAATCAATAAAAATAAAAAACACAAAACAACATGTTTCGTTTTTTTTCAAAATGGTTCGTGAAAAAGCAGCCGGATAAGCATTTGTTTTTTCATCGCTTTACAGCAAGTATGAATGGGATGGAAAAAATATGTTCCGTCATCCCCAGCAAAGCAATTTAAAGGGAACAAAAATTTTTACAAACAAAATATTACTTTTTTTTTTAATATTTAATTTCAATAAGGAAATTTACAAGTAATATACGAATGCATATTAATGAAATGTTTGTTGAACAAAAAAGAAAAGCTGAATTTTAATCAATCAATATCATATATTATTTTTTTCAAAACCATTACCAACATAATACATCAATAAAACAGTTTACATTTTAGTTTTTTAAGAAATGAAAAAAGTTTTTTTTTCATGGATAGAAAACTTCTCGTTTGTTTTTACAGCGTTTAAAATAAGGATGTGCACAGTTTTTTTAAAATTGTGCAAAAAACATAATTTTGGTACCAAAAAATGCAGAATCTTAATATTAATACGAATTGAAAAAAAAAATTATTAGGTTAAATGCTGATAAAAATGATAATTAATAAAGAAAAAAACAAAAATACCGTTATTTTTTTTTATCTGAATTTTTCGCCCCTCCATTCTCCAATTTGAAATTGTGCCTATCAGATGCAGAATTTTTTTCTGAGTCAGATAAAATAACAGTTATCATGCCGAAACAGACGGTGAATTATCGGTTCATTAAAACGTAAAATCCCAAATTGTCTCTGCACATCGCTAGTTTAAAAAGACCGATTTTTTATGCAAAATATTTGTTACAATTCTTTCATAAACATTTTTCTTTGGTTTTTTCTTGCCATTTTTCTCACCTTTCAGTTTGCAACAAACTGACAAATGTCCATTTTTTTCTGCAAGCGTTTTTTTCTCGATTAAAAACGATGATTTTTTAAATATTTTATTTTTCAAAACTAATGTTATTGAAACTTTTTAATTTTTAAGGAAATCAAAAGACAGATAAACTGTCACAATTCTAACTAAACAGAAATTCATACACAATTTGACATTAAAAATCAAATAATGAAATCAGATTTATTTCCAAATTTACCAATGAATGAATAAAATGCTTTCATTTTATATGCTTCTGACGTGCCAGAAATTTTGCATTGTCAATATTATTATTAATGTTGTTTGTGAAATAATATGTTTCATTTTTCACAATACTAATAAAAGTAATTGAAAGATGTAACGAAAGATAGTAAAAACAACAGTGTTTTTTGTTTATCAAAAAAGAAGACGCTGTTTGTCTACTGATTTGCTCTTTTTTTTCTTACACAGGAACCTGCGAATAAAAAACAACGTTGCTTTTCTAACAATATTTTGAAAAAAATGAAAAGAAAAGGATTACCATAGTTAACACTAGTTTTTCTTGTTTTAATATTTAATAAATTTTAGAGAATAAAAAGTTTTGAATATATATTTGGTTTTTACAAATGCGTAAGTTTGGATAACATAACTGAAGCGAAATATAGTAATCAAAAAAAATTAAAATTATTTTTAGCACAGTATGGACGTGGAACCCCATGTGAACAAATTTGTGGAATCCCAGGACCTTGTGTTGCTGGTGCATGCTCAAATTGCCGTAAGCATTTTATGTCATAGGAATCGTAGGATATTTATATTAAAATACCAACCCTTTTTTTTTAAAGTACACAAAACTGATTGCGAATTGTTTCAGCTGAGTTATACAAATCACTACAAAAAAATTAAACAACAATTTTTGTTTAAGAACAGGAAAAAAATGGAAGCAACGAAAAAGGGCACTATTCTCGTTTATCCCCCCCATTTATAAATTTTTTCAAAGTGATTTTTCATTCTTTTTTTATCATTTACACTTTTTTGTTTTTGAATAGTGGGGGGGATAAACAGGAATAGTTGGCCATAGCGCACTGTTCTTGTTTATCCCCCCCTTCATTTTCATTTTAAAAATTTGCATTTCTCTCATTTTTGGAGTGAAGTCAGAGAAAAATACCCAGTTGTAAATTCAGAAGAATAAAAAGCATTTTTAAAAATATATTTGTGGGGGGGATAAACAAGAATAGTCGGCCATAGCGCACTGTTCTGGTTCATTCCCCCCATGAAAAAATGTTTGAAAAATGCAAATTTTTGTGAATTAACATAATCAGTCCTTCAAAAACGTATAAATACAGCTGATGACAGTTCATTCGAGTTCTTTCTTCGTCTTTTTCCTGCTTGTGAATGGTCGTCAACTTGGAGTTTTTTCCAAAAATTTTCTAAGTTTTTTCCCAATGTTGGAGGTTATTTCACTTCAAACATTGGGAAAAAACTTAGAAAATTTTTGGAAAAAATGGGGGGGATAAACGAGAAAAGTACCACGAAAAAGGTATAACTCATTTTGCCAATACAAAATATAATGTTCAAATTTGTAAATTTTTCAACTCATATGAGTTTAAAGTTTAAAAACTCATTCTTTTACTTTTCCTTCAGCACTTGAAAGCCAAAGCATTTATAAAAAAATAGAACGTTGCAGAGACAAAAAAGTCAAAGTCATTGTTTAAAATACAATCCAACAAAAATTTTTAACAAAAATCATAATTTAAAGGGGGATCGTACTTTGACGCATTTGATTTTTTTTCAAAATCGTTTTTTCTCGGACAATAATGAAGTTCTCTTACCACGCATGGAAAAGAGTGGATAAATACAGGAAATCACGATGTTAAAAAAGTGCGTAAAAACGCTTTTTTAATTCCTTTGTCTTCTATTGTTGTTCTAAAATGTGCATAAAAAGTGCCCAAAATGTGCCCTGTTAGCATTATACCGTGCTAACATGGCAAAAAATTGTGGCAGACTTATAGAATTGATCTGGTAAACTTACTGACTAAAAAAATTTTTTTTCTAAAAATGTGCCCAAAATGTGCATTAAAAGTGCATAAAATCTGCCCTGTTAGCACGGTTTAGCACTTTTTAAACACCGTGATTTCCTGTGAATTTATCCACTCTTTTCCATGCGTGGTAAGAGTTCTATGCGTCAAAGTACGATCCCCCTTAAATTTGATTTTATTGTTACCTTTTTTAAAACTAAAAACTTTTTTGATGCTGCATTTTTGTTTTAAAAACTAAAAAATGTGCTTTATTTTTTTACAAAATTTTTTTTACAAATTTTCACATGAAAGAAGATTTCTTGACACGAAAAACGCCGCTCTCTCTTTTTTCCATCGATTGATCCCTCAGAATTCGAACATTTTCGAAGCTTTTTTTCAACGCGCGTTTGCTCATTTTTTTTCGCTCTTCTTCTCTCTTTTTTTTTGCTTGCTTGCTTCTCATTTTTTGTTTGTTGCGTTTTTATTTCTTTGCTTCTATCAGTCATGTCTTGATTATCAATGACCCACCCACATTTCTGACACTGATTATATATTTTTTCTTCATTTGCAAATTTTTTCATCCTTTTTTTCTTGCAGAAAAATGCTTCTCTAATTTTTCCTTCGATTCTTTATTTCACAAACTTTATGAACAACACCTGTATTTTAGCATTCTCTAATTATGATAATTTGTTCATCTTTTCAGTCAGCTCTGAAATGCATTTTTTTTTCTACTGATGACAAAAAGGCAAAAAGAGAATAACCCTTCCAGATATATTTTTTGTATTATTCCTTGATTAATAACTTTTTTCCATTAGTTGTTAATAATAACTTTTTTCGATTGCATGTTATTATATTCATTCTTAGATATTATTCAGCAACAGATTCATTAGCATATTTATTATTTTCCGTGTATTGTATTCGTCTGTATTTCTATGTTCATTGATGGTGATGATTTGATTGGTTTATTTTTTTAATCTTTTTTAGTTCTTTATCTTCAAAAAGATATTAAGAAAAATGGATATCCGACGTCATTCCTATGGTGGCGACAGACGTGATGCCTATGGTGGATATGATCATTACGGTGGAGGTTATAGATCATCACGCACTAATTCATTTGAATCACATTCATCTCGCAGTTCTCGTGATGGTTATTCTCTTCAAGATCGTGGTGCACCTTATCGTGGACGTGGTGGAGGAAGAGGTGGTGGTCGTGGCGGATATGGAACTCCTGGTGGACGTTCTGGTGCTGATGATTCAACTACTTCGTCCTTTCCTGAAGCTGAACCTCAGCGCTTTACAATTCCTGAACTCGAACAGCTTCCACCTGTTCCACCAAAGACAACAACAAATGTTCGAACAAATGGATATGAAATTGATGTTTCTAAGGCAAAAAAAACTTACCAGTACGATATCAAATGGATTGGTGAAAGCAAGAAAGGAAAGAAATTTGATATGAACAAACAGACCAAAGATGAGTAAGTTTTTTATTACTGTATATCTAACATTTTGTTTATCTTTTTATTTTTTTTAGTGTCAAGCTTCAGCTCAAACAAAATGCTCTCTTCTCTATCTTTTACAAAACTCTTCTTCATCAATACAAGGATTTCTTTCGTA
This sequence comes from Panagrolaimus detritophagus, assembly GCA_034700145.1. NCBI lineage: Eukaryota > Metazoa > Nematoda > Chromadorea > Rhabditida > Panagrolaimidae > Panagrolaimus > Panagrolaimus detritophagus. The sequence goes on from JAQIXH010000195.1 coordinate 8,366, forward strand.
TCACAGAAGGTGATGAACAATATATTTATGATTCTGGTAGCATGTTTTTCTGCCAAACAAAATTATTGGGTGATGGAGAAGTTCGTACTTTTGATCTTGAAGTTGTAAGTTTTTGTTAGTATGTTTTACTCAAATTATAACCCTTTCTTACCTCTTTAGGAAAAACTCGATCAAATTGCAATGGATTATTACCGTTCAATAGTAAAAGGAACAGCTGAAATTCGTCTTACTCGTGAAATTCTTCCTGATTCTCTTAATGGTGACCTTGAAAATGATCGTTCTATAATTCATCTTTTGGAATTGGTCTTCAGTCAAGCACAACGTCAAGGGTAAGCTTTTGATCTTTTTTTGCACGATTAATAATATTTTGTTTATAGTGGTGATTATCTTTCTTTTGGTAATCGTTTCTTCAAGATTAAATCTAATGAAGAAATCGAACATACTCCTTTGGTTTTGAAAGAAGGTATCACTCGAAGTATTCGAATAATTGGCGAACCATCCGATAAGAAGCTTATGGTTCTAATGGTTCCAACGAAAAGTACTTTCTACGATAATCGATCTCTTGAACGTCTCATCGAATATTCAATCAATGGAAGACTTTCTGATATTACCGATGAAAATAAACGCAAGCTTGCTTCAGCAGCAATTAAAGGTATGGCTCTTCGAACAACTCATTTGGAAAGAAATGATTTAATTGTTGCTGCTGGACTTACTACTGATGGAGCTGATCGTTGTATCTTTGAATATAATGGTAAAGAAACTGATGTTGCTGAATACTTTTTCGATAAATACCATGTCCGACTTCGATATCCTAATCTTCCATGTGTTATTGAAAAGAAAGGCAGAAATAAATCATTTTATCCAATTGAAGTTCTCCGTATCCCAGAAAATCAACGTGTTCCAAAAGCTAAACAAGGAAATGATTTGGTAATAGTTTTTTTCTTATGTTTGTCTAATCGCTTATTGCATTTTAGAATGCTTTGATTATTCGTAAATGTCAAATGCTTCCTTTTGTTGCTGTTGAAAAGGTTGAAAAGAATCGTGAAGATGCTGAGATCCTCAATTCTAACCTCATTATCAAAAATACTGGTGCTCGTGTTCATCCTCGTAAACTTGTTTCTGCTGCTGCAAATCAAATTCCTCCACCGTCCATTGTATTCAAAGATACACAAAAAAGTTTAAATAATGGTGTTTTTGGCATGCAAACTGGAGATAAATTTATTTATCCTGCAACAGTTCGAAAGCTTGCTTGCATTCTTGCTAGTAATCGATTGGAACCTCGTAAAGCTGAAGATTTCGTAAAACAATTCCTTCGTCGTGTTCAGTTATATGGTGTTCGGGTTGAAAAACATGATTTCTTTGATTGGTCAAATCCTGATCGTGACGGCGAACGTCTTGAAGATTGTGCCAAAAAAGGTTATGATTTTGCTTTAATTATTGGTAAGTTTTTTTGGGATATTCTTTTACATTTATTAAAGCACATATTTTTTAGGTGATAGCGATCAGTTACATCATGGAATGAAGCATATGGAACTCAGCACAAAATTAACAACTCAGCATGTTACAACTAAGACTGTTTTGAAAGCTAACAATACTCTTTTTGATAATTTGGCTTATAAATTTAATTGTGAGTTGTTTATCCTTTTTTATCTTATTAATATTCTCATAATTTTTTAGTAAAAGCTCGTGGCATTAATTGGGGACTTGGTTCTGATCCTGCACTTGTTTCAAAACTTCAAAATCGTGATCTCTTGAAATCTCTTATGCAGAATACTCTATTCTTTGGTATTGATTTGAGCCACCCTCTTGGTAAAGCTGATCCAAATTTGAAACCAGAACATGTTGATCCAAGTTGTGTTGGTTTTGCATCAAATGTAAGTTTTTTGTTTCTCTTTTTATTATCTTACTGGCGGTTTCCCTTTTCAGTTATACAAAGGTCAAGCAAATATGTCAAAAGGTGATTTTGGCTATCAAGCTCCACAGAAGACAATTGTTAATGCTGCTTTACTTGAAGTTAAATTTGATGCTGCAATTAAGGCATATTATCGTAACAGTGGACATTATCCATCTTGGATTGTTGTTTATCGCTCTGGTCTCTCTGAAGCTGAAGTTCAAAAAGTAGGTTTTTCTTTGTCTTTTTGATACTGTAGTAATTAATATTTTTAGGTTCAAGATAAAGAAGTCCCTATTTTGAAAGCTACCATTGATAAACTCAAAGCTCAAAGTACTGAATTCAGTTTTTCTGGTGTCAAGCTTACGGTAATTATGGCAAATACCAAAACCAATTTCCGCTTGTTCAAAGATGAAATTGATGCCCGTGATAAAGCTCCTATGCAGAATGTTCCCTCTGGCACCTGTGTTTCTGAAAAGATTGTTTCTCGTCGTGTTCCTTCTTTTATCCTTGTTGCTCAACGTGCTTTGATTGGTACTGCTAGACCTGCTGTTTATCATGTTCTTGAAGGTGCTGATGCTTATCCACTTGATCAGATTCAATATGTCACTTATTGCCTCTGCTTTTCACATGGTATTGTTGGATCTCCAACGAAATTACCTGGTCCATTGGTTAGTGCTGCTGATTTGAGTAAAAGAGCTCGGAATAATTTCCGTCAACATAAACGTAATGGGTATGTAGTTTTATGTTGTATTTTTCTTGTAATAAGTGATTTTATTTTCAGCAATGATGATACTGGAAGTGTTACTAGTGGTGATTCTGCTCGATATCGTCAAGGCCAAGGTGATATTTTGACTGAAGAAGAAAAGAATCAGCTTGATTCCAAAGAAGATGCACATTTTGATGAATTGAACAATGTTCTTATGGCTGCAATTCAAGAAGGTCGCTTCTGGGCTTAACTTCATTTCTCTTTTTTATTATGTTTTGTTTTTTATTGTGTAATTCATTATAAAAAATTTTTTTACATGCCTTTTTTGGTTAAGTTTGTAATTCATTTTTTATCATTTTTGAATGTATCCCATTAGATAATCTTACCCCCAGCTACTAGCTATCTAGAAAGTTTGGTGGTGTTTTAGCTCAGTTATACAAATCACTACAAAAAAATGAACAATATTTTTTGTTTTAGAACAGGAAAAAAATGGAAGCAATGAAAAATGTATAACTCATTTTGCCAATACAAAATATAATGTTCAAATTTGTAAATTTTTGAACTCATATGATTAAAATACCGTTTAGAAGTCTCTCGTTGGAACAAAAAGTAAAACAAGATTTTTAAAAGGAAAAAATAATCTTAGGACTGGTTTACATAATATAAAATGGAAAAATACACAATTTTTTCTTTGATACTTTAAACATTTTCACTTTTAAATAAACGAAAAAAAAGAATCTTTATTGAAATAATCAAAAAATAGAACAAACGAAAAACTATATTTAAAACTTTATTTTCAAATTTTTTTAAAATAATTATGACGTTAGCTCAATTTCTATACATGTAGGCGGCTACCGATATGTTGTTTGATCATTTTATATCATCATTTTCAATTTTCATTGTTTTTTGACTTTAATTTATCATGTGAAAAAAACATATGCTTAAATATTTTGTATTTTTACTTGTGAGATTAACATGTGCTATTAAAGTTTAATTAATTAAACTTTTAAGTTATTTTTTTTTAAAAACTAAATTTCTCAAGGAAAATTGTATTAATGAATAATGTTAATTTAAATAAATTAATGCAAAATTTTTGTTAAATTTTTTTATTTTATTTTAAAAGACAAAAAGCTTAGTTCAAAGTATTTCATTAATTTCCAACAAAATTATATTTTTTATTATGTAATTTAAATTTAAAAATGGCTGCATTACCATATATTATTTTATTCCAAAATATTTATTGCTTTTTAGCTGGAATTTATATTGTTTTTATTAATTTTCGACTATTGCTTTTCTTAAAAAAGCAACCTTTAAAAAATTCAACGCTGATAAATTCAACAATTACTCCAACAATTTTGTTACATATTTTTACATGGAAAATTCGCTCAACTTTAACAGTAATTTTCCAGATATATTTATTAATAAATTGGGATTCAACATTTTCATAAAATTATGAAACATATTTTTATTTCAATTCAATGGAATTAATTTTAAGTTTTGCTCTTCAAATGCCACCACTTTTAATTGCAATTGAAAGAATTACAATTTTACTTGCAAATCCATCAACTTATTTGAAGATGAGATTATATATTGTTTTTATCGGAATTGCAATACAATTTGCATTAAGTATTCTTTGTGGAGCTATGTATTACAGCAATAAAATTCCTGTCATTGATCATACAAGTATGTTTTTATTTTAATGTCTTTGGAGATATTAAAAAAGAGAGTTTGTACTAAGGATGGCTGCGGGTCCATTTTTTCGAGACCCGGCCCGACCCGACCCGTAAAATTTTGAGCCCGGCACGGCCCGACCCTTACGGGTCGGGTCGGGTCGAGCCGGGTCAGACCCGTTTTTTCTTTCCTTTTTTTTAAAAAAACAAATATAATTTTTTTGCTATATCAACGGTTGATAATCAACCATACAAAACTCTATATTTTGTATTACTTATATTATGTAAGAATGCTTTAACCATCATTTATATTTTTGTACAAAATTTGTTAAACGAAAATATATAATCCTTTTCCTACCTTATTTTCATACAAATACTAAAAAAGTCAAGAAAAAACACAAAGGGGAAAAACATACACAAAACTGTTTTTAGGAACATAAAACTGCTTAAAAATCAAAATACAATCCAATAATCAATGATAATGACATTTATCATTAAAACAATTTTACGCTTTGCAAAAAAGTAAAATTTTTATAAATTGTTTAATATAAAAAACGGAAAATACAACGGGCCAGAAAAACCCGGGTCCAAAAATTTCAGGCCCGACCCGACCCGGCCCGTCGAAACGCAAGCCCGACCCGACCCAACCCGTACGGGTCGGGTCGGGCCGGGTTCAAACCCGGGTTTTTTGGACCCGCTGCCATTCTTACAAAAAACATATGGTTGCCAATGTAGAATTCTTTGTTAGTTTTTGTGAGTCGTTCAGTCAAGTGCTTTTTCGATATTTTGCTTTTCAGTCGCAAAAATATATTTTTAACCCGAGAAAAAAAATATTTTTCACATCCCAAATATACAGTTTGCTCTTTTTTATTTGAATATTGTGTAATATTTTTGATTCAACAAAAATTAATCGCAAAATTGCTGTTTTTTTAATATTTAAACAGCTCACCATAAAAACATAACATTAATACGAAAACCACCAGAAACTAGAGTAAAGATCATTATTAAATAATGTTGATTATGACAATAAGATATTTTTGTAACAAATTTTTTTTATTTGAAAACCACATAAGTTTTTTTTTCATTTATTTGCCTTTTTTGTTTGCATAAAAAATTTTGAAAAACATATGTTTGTATTAAAGTTGATAATTTATCTCCGCAATTATGAGACACAAAGTAAAAATATTTTGTCAAAATAATTTATTTATAGCAATTTTATTTTTTTGGTTTTAACTTACACAACTAATTTTTTATTTGTTTAAATTTTTAATAACCAATTCGGTTTTTGTTTTATTTTTTAAAAACAAAAAGATCAAATTATTAAATTTTCGAAATATTCAAATGTTTTAGAGCATACAATTTATTTATCTTAATAAGATAAAAAGAGACGATTAAATTTTGATCTCAAATGTTTGTTTGAAAATGTTTTTTAAAAGTATTTTCGAAATAAAAATTGTAAACGAACGCTTTTTAAAAACTAAGCATGAAAGCGAATATTTTTCATTGTGTTTATTGGGGTCGCTAAAAATTGATTTGCAATGAATCAATTTGCTAAAGAAAAAAGTGGAAAAAATGCTCAAAAATAAAAACGTTTCACTTTCAAAATTTTCTTTCATTCTTTTTATGTTTAACGGTGCTTTTTTTCTTTGAATCTTTGAAAAATCAAAAAAATTTTTGTCCCTATTGTAAAAGTTTTTACAATTTGTTATTAAGAAAACCAAAGAAATATATTTTGCAGCACTTGCTGCAGTAATTGCTCTAAACTCCATTAATTTAAAATTAAAGACTTGGTTAATTTATTGCAGAAATATCGAATTTTTATAAAAATTTATTTAATACAATATTTCTGCATTAAAATAGTATTAATGATTCCTTTTTTTACAGACGTTATTTACGCGGGCAACATGTCAGATTATTAATTTTCATTAAAACGTGGATACATAGGTTATTAAAATCATGAACAATTGTTAAAATTTTCATTTTATTATCAGCATTTTTGGAAGCTTAAAGAAAATAAAAAAGTTGAATAAAAAATTAAAAAATGTTTTCTGCAACATAAATAAAGATAGCAGTTTTTTGTGATGCAACGACTTTTGTTTTTTTATTTTAAAAATAGTTCATTTTTCTATTATATTTTTTAGACTCCTTGGCAAAAATAGAAAAACAAAAATTGATTTTTTTACAAGCAAATATTATATAATGTGAAAAGCTTTTTTCGGGTACGATGTCGAAATCTATAAACTAATCAAAAAAAGCAAAACACCTTTTTCTCTTTAAATTTAAAAAAAAAAAGTTTATAAGATTCACAAAAATGAATGTGTTTCATTGACAGACCCTTTTGCAGTTTTCTTTTTTTCGAATGTTTAAATCATTTTAAAAATGGAAGCAAAAAACATTGAAAATTTTTTGAACCAATGCTTTTTTATCTTTGAATATATTTTATTTAAAACACTTTAGAATTAATTGACTGTTTAATTAGTAACAAACATTTATAAAATTTGTAACAAAATTAAAACAATAACCGAAAAATGTAAATCCAAGAAGACATTTTTTAAAGATTACAAAATCTAGAAATTTTATTTCAGCAGTATAGAAAAATTAATGCATTTTTTACAAAGGAAAATATTCCTTTAGACAGTTTTCTCTTTAATTTATTTCTGTATTATAAAAAAATACGATTTAACTGCGAATAAATAATTCGTTAAAGTATTGTTAATTATTCTCACCGCTTTTTGATAAAAATCAAAAAAGTTATTTAAAATTTTAAAAATCGCTTTCAGAAAAAAACGTCAAAGAAATAAATCAATGTTTTCTTTAATACAAACTTAACGAGTTATTTGCGATGACTATTTTTTCAAAAATGACATAGCAAAAGTTTTTTTATTCAAAATCAATTTACTCAAGCGAATCTCTTTCACCATTGATGATGACAAAGATTTTTTAAAAATTAAACACTCCATGATCTTCTTCCCTTCATTTTATAAAAAGAAAACTATCATCAACGACCCTCTGCATACCAAAGAATGACACCCATAATCCCCAATCCACCAAGAAAAATTCAAACAAAACAAAATTTTATAAATGCATCAAAACAAGGGAGTAAATACATAACATGGAAAACTTTAAAAAAGAAAAACAATAAAAGGTCACATTATTAAACTTTTATAATTATAAAAAGAGAGATAATTATTTACCAGGATTATAGCTGGCCATTTCACGTTCAAAGCGTTCTTTATCTTCTTTAGCCATTTCTTAATATTGAGATTTATCTTCAAGAGCCTTCCATGCAGCACCAGCAGCTTTCAAAAAACTCTTATGTTTTTCATCTGCAAGAATTGTTTCACGATTTTCACGAATAAAACATGCATAAGCATTTGAAGCACCTTTTGGAGGACCATTATGTTTTTTTGCAGCAGCAGAAGCATCATCATTAGATTTTGAAGAAGCATTTTTCTTTGCAACTTTTGCAGCAGGTGCTTCAGAGTCCTTTGTTGCTGCAGCAGTTTTCTTAGTTGGAGCCATATTGATTGATTAAAAGCAAGTTTGTTGATTGATTCAAAGTAAGAATGATAGAGTTATCTGAAAAAGGAGTAAAGATATTAGTAGAATATAAGATATTAAGCAAAGTAAATGTGTTTCAGAAAGCAGTTCGCAAAAGTCCGATATATCTTCTTTTCATTAAAAAGGATATATGGGATTTTGAGAACCGTTTAACTCTAAAGATACAACAAATAACTTGGACAAAAAAAGATATTAAAAATATTAGCGATGAAAATTTAAATAAAAAATCGGGAGAGAAAGGAGAGAGAGATAACTGCATTTGAGAGAGACAAAATGTAAAGAATGGCGTTTAAAAAAAAGTCGAGCATCTTTTTTCTTCCAAATTTTTCGCGCCGCTAAAATCATGTAATCGTTGCAGGAACAAAATTTGTGAGCATTTTTTAAAAGTGAAATAAAAAGTGTTCGCGAAAATGAGCAAAATTTTTTTAACAGCTTTTTTTTAACAAAAACTTCTGTTAAATATGAATTAAAAGTTTTGGTATTTTTTCTTTTAATTAAAGTTAATTCAAAAACTTCAGATTCCAGGTTTTTAAAAATTAATGTTTATTTTTTAAATATTCACAAATGATTGAATTGATTAAATGAAGATAAATACATTAATAAAATTATAAATACATGTTTAAATTAAAAGTTTAATCTCAATGTTTTTTAAGTGATCTTTTTTTGGATGATTGATCACAATTACAGCAGCTAATTTGGATGAATCTGTGATTTCCGATTTTTCGGCGTATACTGTAGTTGGGTTACAGTAACAATAAAAATTTTGAAAAAGTCCTTTAACAGAAATTCAAGTCATAAAGTTTTGGAGGAATTCATGAACGATTTTTTATTTTTCAAATAACGAAGAAGAAACAACCACATATTTTATATTAATAGTTAAAAACAACAAAGAAAAATTGACACTTTTAAATAATAATGGCAACAAATAATTCAAAAAATCAAAATAATAAAAATAACTTGTTTATTTATTTATTGTCCAGGATATCCAGATTGTTGAAGATGAAGAGCTTGATTTTGTTGTTGTTGTTGAAGTTGGAGGGCTTGATTTTGGCGTTGTTGCTGCTGTTGTTGATACAT
>JAQIXH010000196.1:0-17246 GCA_034700145.1 Panagrolaimus detritophagus
TTCCCAAAAAAAGGTCGTTACAGACCGGGGAGATATATAGCCTCAGAGAAAAAAAGTTACCCCCCAATTCATGTATGTATTGTTGTGTTAAAATTTTTAAGTAAAAAAACAAAAGGTAAATAAAATCGATTTCTGTCACTCAAATTAATTCATTTAAAAAATATGATAGTAAAAACTCTTAGGCAATAAGTATCTTATCAAAGCTGTAAGAAATTTCAACCGAGACACTCTATAGAAGAGCATGACAATTACTTGACGAATATCGACTTATTAAACTTTTTAATTGCTAATTTATTTTAATTCTAAAAAAAGTATGAATTTTAGGTTATTAAAAAATATTTTTTCTGCGAGAGAGTTTACCATACAAATAATATATTATTAAAAAAATAAATGTTAAAAAGCAAAAATAATAAAAATTATTTAGTTTGAATATCATGCAATAGTTCAAGAACTTGTGCCAATTCAGCAGCTAAAGAATCCAAAAATTCATGTTCACTGGCAAAAAATTTGTCAAATTCCGGAATTTTTTGGTTCATTTGATTAAATAAGCTTGCATTGCCTTCAGCTTCATCTGAAATAACTTTTAAGTTTTTTTATCCGTAAAGAATATAAATATACAGAGGATTATCCATATCTGCTAATTCAGTGGGGACATTTTATGGGAGAGAGGTAAATCAAAATCTCATTTGAAATGCGACTTAAAATCGAAAAGAAAATCTGGCTAAGGTGTCTTTTTTGTCTTTTTTAGATCTCAATAATTTATGTCCGTAATCGACTTACCATGATTATTGTTAATTATTACAAGATTTTGAATACTTTTATTGGCATCATTGCTGACAGTGAGGGACGAACCAACTTTGTTTAAAATTAATTGGGAAAGGGCTTCAGATCCGTAAGAAGTAATTTTTGAGCTTTCATTCATTATTAATCCATAAAGTTGGGGATTGCGAACAATGGTTTGAAATTCTTCCAGTTTTACAAAATAATCGTTTTTAAATTCATCAGGCCTTGAAATTATATTCAAATTATCATCTTCTCCTTCTTGCATATCTTCTTCATTAATCAAATCTTCACTCAAAGTAGTGGCATTGACATGTCTTTTCAAATTAAAGTATCCAGTGCATGCAATAAAATGTAATTGTTTTTGATACGATTCTTCGGTGTCATTTTCATCCAAATTTTGTGGATTATTTAATTGATTTTTTAAGAATATTACACCTTTTTCTTCAATTTCACCCTTCCATTGATCGATAAATGCATCCACTTGATTTTTATCAATTAATTCAATGCCAACAGTTTCATTGAATCTTTCACATAAATCTTTTTTACAGTAATCAATTATTGAATGCATATTTTGTGATAGTTTTCCCAGAAATTTTGTTGAATCTTCTGATGCCAAAATGTTTTTAACTGCACTTTTTAACGTTGACGCTGTTGTAATTTCTTTATTTTCAATAAACATTTGACGAAGATGGGATGCCATAAAAAAGCAAATATCAAATAATGGCGGTTGAATAAAGGTTTTAAAAATTCCGTCTTTGTCAAACAAATTATCAGCTTTAACAACTTGCAAACCTCGAATCACTAAATCTTTTATATCATTGTCATTTGATTTGAATGTATTATGAAGCATTGTTTTAAAGTCGTCAATAATTTCATCAACAATTAAATATACTTTTTCGTTTTGATTGTTTGATGATTTACGGATGAATGACGGCAAAACGTTTAATATCGGCGACATTTGAATGATTTTTGCATTATATGGTGAAGTTAAGATTTCTTTAAATGCGCTTGCATTCTGGACAAATTTTACAGCTTTTGTTGCAGAAAATACAGTTGCACTAAATGTAATACTTTTAATTTTGTGATCCATATAACTTGAACATTGCCCATAATAAAATCCTTTGATACCGAAAGTGATATCACTTATCCCTGAAACATGGAACGTTTTTTTGTAAATCAAATTAAAGCAAAGTGTTTGTAACTTTTTTTTGCGATAAATTTAAGGCCTTTTTTTTAAAATTGATTAGCGCCTCTGATTAGCGCCTCAGGGGTTGGGTTCACGGGAAATTAAAAAATAAGGGAAATTTCCAAAAATTTCACGGAAATATTTTTTCTTGAAATTCAACAATACTAATGTCGAAAAAAGCTCAATTTTGTTAGTTTCAACTGAATTGAGCTGAATAAAGTCAAAACTCACGAGTTAAAACTGAAAAACACCGATTTATTTGGTAATTCCCGAACTAGCAAGGAATGCGAAAAGAATGCAAAAACGAGGCAGATAGAAGGCGTAACACGAGAAAATCAAAGATTTTGGCAAAGTGTTTTCCCGTGTTACGCCTTCTTTTTTATTTTTTGCTAGTTCGGGTTTTGTCTATTACAGTATCTCAAAACTATCACTTTGGTTGTTTAACATTTAAAAAAAGTGGACGGCGAGTTCAAATTTTTCTTATCATGAAAAATAGGTGGAAAATTTTAATTTTTGACTTGAAAAAAGGGGTTGTACAGATATGACGTCATACAAAAATCAGGATTTTTGGACCCCTCCCTCTCTGTCATATTCTCTCTTTGATTTTTTGCCGCACTTCAAAGCGTGCGGCAAAAAAACCCCACCCTCCCTCCATTTGCATGATGTCATATCTGGACAGCCCCAAATGCAAAAGTTCCACCTATTTTTTGTGCTTAGAAAAATTTTAATTCGACGTGGAGAGGACGCTTTATTTTTTTCATTTTTTTACGAATGGATGAACCTGACGATCAGGCAAAGAACAAAAGAAAATTCTACTGTTTTTTGCCTGATTGTCAGGTTCGTCCACTCGAAAATAAACGAAAAAAGTAAAGTGTCCGCCTCCTTTAAAATGAAAATTTTTCATTTTTAAACTGTTTTTTAAGCAAAATATAAGTTAATATGAGAATTTATTTTATGCGTAAAAGATTACTGTTAAGTTGTTAACATTTCGGTTTTAAATTTCCTAGGAAATTTCAGAAATTTTTATTTGACAATCCTATTCAAGCTAGCTACGTGCAGAAGCAATTTGCGACTTTTTGTTTTTCTATAATATTATATTGACCGCTCACTTTCGCGTATTTACTTTTTATTTTATCTGACTCAGAAAAAAATTCTGCATCTAATAGGCATAGTTTCGGATTCCGCCTCGGACTGCCACAAAACTCGGCTGAAAAAATTACGGTATTTTCATTTTTTCTTTGTCATTTATCTTTTTTATCAACACAAAAACTAATATTTTTTCTTATCAATTATTATTAATAAAAATCTTCTGCATTTTTTGGTACCAAAATCATCGCATTTGGAGAAGTTTGAAAAAACCGTGCACGTAGAATAATTCAGGGGTAAAAAATGTATTTTCAACATTTTTCGATTATATTCAGCTGATAATATATAGATATTTTAGCAAAAATTTACGAACTTTTTATTGTGAGTTTAAAAAACCAACCTTCTAAAAACAAAATTTCACCTCCTCCTGTTTGTGCAAGAAATACACCTGCCCCCAGTTGGATAATGCCAGCAACTGTGGCAAAAGAACATTTTGCTAAAGTTTTATGAGACCATTTGCTATCACTGCAAGCAATTAAATATATTAAGCCATGTGTAATCATTAAATGATTGCTTTCTGCAGAATTCTTTTGTTTTATTCGATTTAATGTTACATTAACAGTGCCAAATTTTTGATCAATACTTGCATGTGTTTTTAAAATATCGATAACAACGTGTTCGTTTGATGATGAAATTTTTTTTGCAATTGTAGCACCGAAATTATTTTCGATTAATTTGGTTGTTTTTTGTAAACAGTTAAAAATTAATGTTTCTGTATCATCACTAACTACTAGGTTCTCCAACAATGATTTTGAGGCATTTTCATCCAGAGCATTAAAACAGATATTTGTTGATTCCAAAATTCCATTTGAAATAAGTTCAGAAATAAATGTTTCATCATGCTCAACAAAATTTGGAATACACTTCAAAGCTTTTATCAAAGCTTTTCTTCCACGATTCAAATCATTTTGAAGAATTTTTATTGCTAATCCAAAGGTAAGTTTTTGTTTAATCATTTTTGCAATAGTATTTTGATACCAAGAAATAAATGTTATATTCGTTTCAATAGATGTTGCTAAAGAATACCGTTCATCTTCGCCAATTTTCGAAATTATTCCTTCTTTTTCCATTGATTTTAAGATTTCTATTGCTTCTATTTCAGGGATGTCATAGAGCATTAAATCTGTTTTTGTTATCTCATTAAATGGAAGAGAATTGAAGATGATATTAGTTTCGAAAAATCTGTATGAAAGTTTTGCAGATTTTGTGTTACAAATTATTTTGTTTTTGATTAAAAGATTTTTCAGCGAAAGTGTATAATCAACTTTCTCTGCATCATATTCAATCCATTCATCATTTAAGACATAAATATGTTCAAAAATTCTATCATTCTTTATGGATGTGTTTTTTTTGAAAGAACTAATTTTGGAAGCACTTAGTTCTGGAAGCCTTTTAATATTAACAAACATATGATCTTGAATATCGTAATATAGCCCTGTATTTCAAGTATCATCCAAAATGATTCCCATGTTGCAATCTTTAATGCATTTTGCAAATCACCAATTGTCACTTTTTCTGAATCTTTTAAAGTTTCCAATTCCCATTTTACTGTTTCGCAATCTAATCCATTAAATTTGCAATAATTTTTTACTTCTTCATAATCAATATTTTTCTTAATAATAAATTTAGCAATGGGAGTCCCCCATTTGAAATATCCTTTATTACTTAATTGTTCATACAAATGCATTGAAGCTTCTTCACAAATTTTATTTGTAACAAATGCATCAGGTTGAAGGATTTGTCCTAAAAGTATATCAATACTGTTAACAACACGCTTAATTAAAAATGATGATTCTTTTTGTTGTTGTAAAAATATGTCATGTTCAAATTGATTACTTGAATCTGTAATCATTTTATGCCTTTCAACAATATCATTATGAGTAGAATATGCTTCTTGTCTATCATTAAATGCCTTTTTTGCTTCGTAAAGATTTTTTTTGGCTTCATCAAAATCTTGTTGATTTGGATTTGTTTTAATTTTAATATAAAAAGAATGATAATGAACTTCTGGTAAATATTCTGGAAAGTTTTCGCCAATTTCTGTAAATAATTTTAAAGCTTCTGAGTATTTTTTTTCTGTTATCTAAAAAACGTGTGATAAAAAAAATGTATACGTAATTGTTAGATTTTTAAAAAATAAACTTTAAAAATTTTCATACCTTTGTAATGGCCAGTAATAACATATTTTGGGGTAGAAGGGTATCATTGTCATCAATTCTAAGCTCATCACAGAACTTCTCAACAGCCTTTTTTCTTTTTTCTTTTTCTTTAATATCATATTCAGTTTGATCCAAAAATAATGCCCAATTATCCAAAATATTTTTAATGATAATACTTTTATGTTTTTCTTGATGTTTGTTAGCAAGATCTTTGAATTTTTCACAAAAGATTTCGAAGCAATATTCTTCAACTTCCAATTTATTTTCGTAATGATCTTGAATTTTCTTAATTCTTCTTTCTTCAATTGCATCTCTTTTGCCTTTAATTTCGACAATGTTAACATTTGAAGGATCAGTGATAGAGTTGTCACAAATGATGACTTGTGCCGTTCCCTGCTCCCCACATCTTGCAGCACGGCCAAAAGCTTGTTCTTCAATTCGAATATTTTTTGGAAGAAATGAAATGATAACATGCAGGCCCCCTCTCTTTTTTAGTTCATCAGTTAAAAGAATATCCGTTCCACGGCCAGCAAGATTTGTTGCAAATATTATTGATTTTTTATCTAATTTATGATTTACATCACTATATGGAAATTCATCACTATCATGCTTATATATGAATGCTTGTTCATATGAATGTATTTCATCAGCAGGCAAGGAATGCCTTGCCAATCTCAGAACATTGTTATAAATTGTCACAATTTGTTTTGATGAATCTCCGATAATCAACACTGAGCGGCCTTCAGCCATTTTTTCTTTGATTGCTGCAAAAATTTCATCATAATGTTGTTTTTCAGAATTCGTAATAATACTTTGCTCTTCATAAAATTGCTTAATCATTGAAGATGGAAGTACAATGGATTTAAGATTATAAAATCTTTGAAGCTGTTTTTTTTCGGTATCTGATCCGAGGGTTCCACTTAAACCATAAATGCAATTATATTTTTTTAAATATGATATATTTGAAATAAATACAGCTTTTGTTGATAATGGAGTTAATCGAAGCCCATGTTTAAGTTGTAAAAATTGATGTAAACCTTTATGCCACTGTGTTGATCGCAAATCAACACCAGTATCCCGATCAGTGATTATAATTTTTGGTTCAACTACTTTTTGTATTCCACCTTCTGTAAATCTCATATCTATTTTATATTCAACATCTTCTTCCATATTATAAGCAATTTCAGCATTTTCAATAAATTCCTTCAAATGCGTTGCAACGTACATCATTAAATGCCTTGGAATATCAACAACCATTTTTTCCATAATTTCATCGTATTTGCAAAGAAAGTCTTGATTTAGCAATCTCTTAAAGCTTTCTTTTACCTTGTTTAACTTGTCTTCCAGTTCAGTCTCGGTTGTATTAATTGGCTTATAATTTTCATCAAGAATTCCATTCATCTTTAACATCGTAATTTGCATCTCTGATTCTTTTAAGGATGTATTATTCAAAGATGAAAGCAAAGCTGTGTTTATATCCACTTGAGCCTGATCAGTTCTTTGATTATTTTTCAAGGTATT
Organism: Panagrolaimus detritophagus; assembly: GCA_034700145.1. Lineage (NCBI taxonomy): Eukaryota > Metazoa > Nematoda > Chromadorea > Rhabditida > Panagrolaimidae > Panagrolaimus > Panagrolaimus detritophagus. The sequence continues at coordinate 6,796 of JAQIXH010000196.1, forward strand.
AGAAACATGGTGAAAAGTTTTGTCTAAATTTTGTTGAATCTTTTGCAACTTTTTTAACAAATTCTTCCGATTTTTCTCCAAAATATTATTCTTTTCATCAATGATTAAATTTTCGCACAAAATACTTTTAAAGCATTCAATTTCTTCCTTTGAAAAATATTCCGGAATTTCATGCCATGGAATAATTGGAAATAACTTTTTACAAAGATTTTGATAAAATTTTTTAGTTATACATTTCCCTTTCTTTTTTGATCGTTTGATTTCACGATGACTTGAAGTAATTTGTTTCATCACGTCATCCCATAATTGAATGATAAGTGGGTATAACATTTCAAAATCTGCAATGTTGTGTGATAGATATAACGTGTTTAAGCCATTATCCAAAAATAACGAATCAACTTCATCAACGATTATGGTATCAAATTTTCTCGAAGATGAGACATTGGTTGAATAAAAACTATCCATAAGATAATCTCTTTGGTAACTTGTTAAATCACCATAAATTATATGGCATTTTGAATAAACAGATTTTCGACGTCGTGTAGATTCATGGCAAATATGATCAACTGTTAATCCAAATGCTTTATATAATTTTGAGCAATAATAGTTTGATACATCGCGTTGGGCAAGAACTTGCGAACTTGTAACAATATTTACAGTTTGTTCCTTTAATACACTTATAATACCAATAACTGCAATGATCAAAGTTTTTCCTTCTCCAGTTGAAATTTGTTGCAAAATCCCTTTTGAATTGTAATTTTTGAGAGCATATAAAATAGCAATTTTTTGAGTGAATCGTAAATTGGATTGACGTATTTTATAAATAACTTTATCAACGATGTAAAGATAATACAAATCTTCGTCAATTTCGTTACAGCATTCAGAAAAATCATTTTTAAATTTATCTCGACATTCTTCCAAATTTGTATCGAGTTTTAAGTCTAACTTTTCATTAATAGATTGAAAGCTTAAATCAATTCTTGCTTTGACACTTCCTTCGGGGTCCTTTGATAACTCCCCAAAAATATCTTCCAGAATTTTAGTATATCCATTTTTATTTAATGTTTGACATATTTTTTCGATATCCTTAGACTCTCTTAGAGTGATATCTGTATCAGCTAATAAAATTTTTGCGAATTCATATCTTGGACTTGGATCATAAATATTCGTTCTATTCATGCAAATCAATACTGCTTCGAATAAATGTTTAAGGTCTTCTGAAGATTTAATAGCAAAATCATGATATTCACAAAGTCGATGAATAAATCGAGTCACAACATCTTTTTTGTATACAACAAATTTCAGAATTTCACTTTTAACATACTTCACATTTTCAAAACGAAAACGTTCAATCAATTTATTACACCAAAACTTTACTAAATTTTTGTTTTTTTCATCAAGTCGATTCCATTCATCATCACAGTGATCGCTGCATTGTGAAGAACTATTTGTTGGATTCTTGTTTTGTGAAACACTAATTGGTTCCATCATTTCCATCATTTTTATCCATTTTTCTAAATTTATTTCTTTTGCTTGTGGATACACTGTTACCGAAGATTGAAGGGCTTTCAAAAAATTTATCAACTTATCTTCTGTTATTTTTTTTGTTGATTCTTGAAGTTTTTTTGTGCATAAAATTTTGAGATTTTCATCTTGAAACTGTTCAAGAACTCTAAAAATTTCAGGTTTATCTTTGATATGATGAAGTAAGACTGATTCAGTATTAAATACAAAGAAATAATCAATCCATTGCTCTTGAGTTGTAATCAATAAAATGCTTGCAAAAATAAAGCAATTAAAAGTTTCATACATTTTACAGGCATCAAATACAGTATCAATTAAATATTTCAATGTCTGAAGATCAATGTGACAGCCTTCGACTTCAAAGACAAGAAGCAATGAATTTAAGAAGACATTGCCGACGGCAGGAAAAGCTTTGCAAATAAATTGCAGTTCTTTTTGAAGAAACAAATATGGCTCATCATTCTTAAAGTTTTCAAATAAACTTTGAAGTTTTTCTTCTAAATGTTCACTGCTTTGAAGATCATATTCAGATTCGTTCAAATAAATTTTAAAATTTTTCAAAAAATTTTTTGCTTGAGAAGTTCGTCGTCTTTGAAGATTTATCAATGAGTTAATGTTTTTCATTTGATTTTCATCACTACCAACTGATTGAAAAAAAACATTCTCGATAAGAATATTTTCAAAGAGCTTTACAACATAAAAAAGTGATTTAAAAGATTTAAAAGTTGCCTCTTTCTTTTCATATATCTCAAATTCTCCATTGAAAATTTCAAATAATTTTTCTGGAAATTCACTACTAAAATCTCGAAAATTTGCAAGCTTGTTGACATATGATGATAATGCTTGAATGTTTTTATCAGCAAAAGCATTTTCAATAAAAGGTACATGAAATTCAAGAATTTTTCCATCTATTTCATATTTTTTGATTAAATTCAAAACACTGCAGTACTGATAATAATTTTGATGAATGAACAATAAATCACCTTGAGAGATTTCAGATTCTTTGGTAAATGGAGGACTTTGAATTGATCGCATTTTGAATAGTGCATGTTTTTTCTTCAGTTTTTGAAGAATGTTTCCATCGTATTCACCACTATCAATAAGTCCATCTATCAAAAAATTCGACAGTTTATTCCAAAAATGTTTCGAATCTTTTTCGTCATTTAGATCAAGATCTAAAAATTATTTGCGATTTTTAATACTATTTTATGCCTGAGAGTGAGCTAGAGATTAATTTATTGTTGATTAGGGGACATCCAGATATGACGTCTAGGGGGGGGGGGGGGGGTAAATGACCGTACCGCCTTTGATGTGCGGCAAAAAGTCCCTTTGATGTGGGGGGGTAAAACGAAAATCCGAATGACGTCATATCTGGATGTCCCCTTATGCGGTTATCCAAAATAAAATGTCTAAGATAATTATAGAGCTATCCTTAATTTAAAACTGTTTTGTTTTCTTTGTGAAAAAAGAATGAATTTGATGATAATCAGGGTTAGTGAAACGGGTCACGGGTTAGGTTTCCGGATAAAGAATTCCTTCGGATCGGGTCCCCGGATCAAAATCTAGGCCAAGAATTTTTCCGGGTCGGGTTATCCGGGTCGACCTTCCCTTTTTTTAATTGTCTCCGGGTATAAAAGCAGCCCAACAAACATACCTTTAAAATCATCCTCCAAAAATACTGGTGTAATGTTGCGTTTTTTGGGATCATATGGTTCTTCGACGACGTCAATCCAAAGTTCCATAACTCGTTCAACATTTATTTCTTCATTTATTTCTGCTTCAATTGCTTGTTGTTCTTCCATAACGTCATTGGAGGTGACCATTACAGCATGGTAATCTTCCATTAGACTTGAAATATCAAAATCAACTGCCCCAACAGCAATTGATTCACCGTTAATTTCAGAATTCGCTTTAAATTCCGTATATTGTTGCTCATGTTCTGTCAAACGGTATTGATCGCATTGCTTTCTTATGACTTTAACAAAGCAATTTCCTTCCGTTACATATACGGAATCTTGGTCCCCTTCTTTTGCCTTTTTTAAATAGAGCTTTTCGTTATGTTCTTTGCCATATTCCAAACGTTTTCCAAAAGTGCTGTTGGTAACACCAATATCCCATCCATCAAAACCATAATCTGCATTTTTACCCGGATATCCATCAGCACCTTTATCACCGTCTTTAGATGTAACCTATAAAACCAACAATATAAGATAATCAATATATTTCTAGCACAGCTTCGAAAATAATGATATATATTCTGCGATATCGATATTTCTAAAAATTCGGTATCGACATTTTCGATATTTTATTTTAAGTCAATAACGATATTTTTGATATATTGATATCAATGTTTTATGGTATTGCAGAGGCCTGGTTCTTACCTTAACTTTTTCATCTTCAATTCTGTTATTGATTACAATTTTGTACGTCCCTTTTATTCCACCTTGACCACCAATACCATTTTTTCCACCTTTTCCACCAGGTTTTCCATCGGCGCCTTGAATAAAAGTGAAGCTGTGCATTGAAAATAAAACTGGTGAATTATTATAACATTTAAAAGTTCCATCATCATTTGTAATTTTAGTCATTCTATCAAAAAGCTTCCCAAATGTTCCAATAGTTAAAACAGTCAGCGCTTGTTTAACGCAAGTTTCAAGCCTATGTGCAGTACCAAATGCTTCTTCAAATCTGACGCCAACTCCATCTGCACCATTAGCTCCGTCACCACCATCTTGACCAGGCATACCATTTCCGCCACATAAAATCAATTGAAGATTCTCTTCTATTCCTTGAATACTTTTTGAAATAAGAGCAAAATTTCCAGATGATTGCCCAGCCTTTCCATTCTTTCCATTCTCTCCTGTTCCCCCAGGATAAACACCGTCATGAGCTTTTGGTTTTATTATGCGATCATGTTTATTCATACCCGATAGATTGATTGTAAGTGATTTTGTTACAACACAATTTAACGTGCACAATAAAAGGGTTATACCTGGCAAATAGATATCATCATCAATGATGAGCTCGTTTTCAGCTTTTACCTCAACAACATCACAGTTTTTGAAAACTGATGGCTTTTTATTGTATATGTCAGACCAAATCACTTGATATCCTTCAACTTTAACAACTTTCTTGTTTCCATCTGTTGAAAGTGTAACGTTTGTAGAGGGGAAGATATCCTAAAAGTTTCTGTTTCTTGTATTAAATATATATTGTAACTTGGGTCACCCAAGTTGGGTGGTAGAAAATTCAGGAGCAAAAAAATCGAAAATCCCCCCTTTTTGGCCGTAGTAGCTTTTTGTCAATAACTCCATGTTTACATAGGAATGTGCACCGTTTTTTCAAAGTTGTGTAATAAACATAATTTTGGTACCGAAAAATGCAGAATCTTAATATTAATACGAATGGTAAAAAAATTATTAGGTTAAATGCTGATAAAAATGATAATTGATAAAGAAAAAATTAAAATACCGTAATTTTTTCTGACGAATTTCGTGCCCCTCCATTCCCCAATTTGAAACTGTGCCTATCAGATGCAGAATTTTTTTAAAAAAATAAAATAAATGCGCAAAAGTGGGCACTCAATATAATATTATAGAAAAACAAAAAGTCTTAAACTGTCTCTTCGCGTCTCTATGTTTACATGTGTTTTTTATGAATTTCAGAGAGAAAGATGGTATTCATGCAAATTCGCCGATTTTTGTTTCGCCGACAGGCATTTCGCCGACTGCATTTTCGCCGAATAAATGTTTTCAATAAGTTTATTAATAGATGAGCGTTTTGAATAAAATTTTACAAATATTTTTAATAAATTAATTGATAGTTTAGAAAAAATGTGCTTTTAAACAAAACTTTTAAAAAAGTAGTATTTTTCAAATTCACAGGGGGGAGTACGTTAAGAAAAAGAAATTTTTTTAAAAATCATGGCTCGGCGCGCAGCGCGACTTTTAAAAATCTCTGGCGCTTGGCGCGGCGCGACATAAAGTAAAAAACAGAAAAGCATAACACTGTTTAGCATTTATTAAACATTTTTAAAATGCAAACATATTTATTTCACTTGAAAAACCCGAGTATTAAGACTATTTTCTTAATTTACCCAATGTTGCTAATTTTTGAAACTATATCTTGACGCGAAATTACGAAATCTGACCCGGATGTGCTGAAACTTGCTCAACCATCATAAAGTTACATGATAAATTTACCCCTGAGATGATGTTGAAGATGTACTTTTTTGGGTTTATAGTGATTTTTGAAAATGTTCGGCGCTATTTAAATTCATGAAATTGACATATATGATGTAAAATTAAATGGGGAACAATATAGGATGTTCAAAACATCCAACGGTTATATAAGAAAAAAAAGTTTTAATAGGGTCAACTGAAATACTTCAACTTCAAATACATTTTTGACATATAAAAAGTTATCCTGGACATATGAACCATTTTTAAAAAAGTTGTATCTCGCCAAGACGCGTCGAATGATATATCATTTGTAGAAAAATAATTTTTTTTCGATTTTTGGTGATTTTAGGGCTACCACATGAAAAATTTGCATAAAAATGAGACATATGGAGTTTAAATTCGAGATCTCTGACCTCAAATTAGTCTACCCACCAATTTTTGGCCTCATCCGAGGATTTTTCATTTTTTTGAAATCCGTAAATTTTTCACAACCGAACTCTTCAGCAATATTCAAACAGTATTCATACAATTTAACAGTATTCAGACAGCCAAAAAAAATTAAACATTTTTGAATATTACCTTCAGAATACTGTTAAACTGTATGAATACTGTTTGAATACTGCTGAAGAGTTCGGCTGTGTCCAAAATAAGTCGAAAATTACAAAAAATAACTTTTATAGCCAACTTCAATACCCTGAATGAACAACTAGCATTTGGGGGTTTTTCATACCTATACTAGTACTATCTGACCTACTTATGACTTAAGCAACCTGAGGATGGCATCTAGAAACGGGCCTGGTGAATGTTATCATCGCCAACTACTTTATTAACTTCTAGTCCAAGGAGAACCAAGAATTTTCTGAAGGGGCAGTTAATATTTTTCCCTAACTATCCCTATACTAGACGAGTTTTTCGGCAAAATATGGGGCCTCAACTCCTTCACTTCGGTAAGTTGGTAACAACCGATGTCTGCCAGAAAAACTTACTTTTATTAACTTTAAAACACTTTTATGAGGTGTATCGACAAAAGCTTCAATTAATTGTGCAAGTCGAAAATGCTCAGGATCAGTTTTTGTGTCAGTTTCTGCTTCCAAATCAAGATTCGCAATACCACATTTTTCTCGGCAAAAAAATTTTACAGTATCACAAAAAAGTTTCGATTGATTTGGTGACGGTAAAGATTTGCAGCGAAGCAAACATTGAAAAATTTCAAGAATTCCTTTGATATTTGAAATACTAATAAAAACTGAACAAAATTCATTTCGGACTGTTGCATAAAATGTTGAATAGTCAACGTCTTTGTTTTTATCCCTCAAATCAATCATGCATTCATAAAATGGTGCATTTTTTATCAATCTTTCTAAATCGCTTTTGGTTGATATTTTATTATAAACAACATTTGCCCATTGAACAACAAGTTCTTCATTAAAATCATTAAAGAGGTCATTAATTAAAAGTATAGATTTGAAAGGTAATGCCTTTAAAAACATTTCCGTATAATATGATAAGATAACTTTATCATGTTTTGGATTTGTAAATGCAAATTCCTTTTTGACATCGGAAAATGTTTGATTTTTATCAATTGAACTTTTAATAATATCTTTGCATCTGCTATCTGATAATGGCTGAAAAAAAGAAGTTTTTATTTTATTAGCAGTATATTCATATGTAAATATTACTTTGAATTTTTCAGAATTATCAGTAACTTCAATAACATCTTTGTTATTTTCCATGTTTTATTCCTGTAAAATAAAAGGTATTAAAACGTTTTCTCGACTTTAATTTCCTTGATCGACGTTAACTTTTTTTTATCTCCACAAAAAAAAGTGACTACACAGAATTTTTCTCGTCTTCAAAGACTTTTTTTTAAAAACCATTCTTATACAAGAACATAACTTTTTAGGCTAGCTCATACAGCACCTTCTCACGGAGGGGGAAGGGAGTTGATCACGATTTTTTGGTAAGGGTGGACAAGGACCTAGAGCTTTCTGTTTGGGCCCTGAAAGCCATTAAGACCGCTCTCGGCCCTGTTCATAAATAATGTAAATAATTTAAAATATGAGAGAATCAAATGATTAGCAAAAAATTTCATTTATCGCTAATATCACGCACATAACAGTCGTTTTTATTTTTATGTTTTTTTCAAAAGTTGTTAAAATAATGTTTCTTTTTTATTCCCTATTTGTTAAAATATCATGTACATTTTTTTTCTCCCTTCAAAAAAAATTTTTAAACTGAAAGTAAATATATATTTCGAAGAAAATGCAGTATTTTGGAGCCCTGAAAATTAAAAAATCTATGTGGAAAATTTTCTAATTGGAAAAAAGTCTACTAATACTCTGAATAAAGTGGTACAAAAAATGAATTTTTTAAATTCAACAAAATTAATCATTAAACTAAATTCACGGAGATTCTCACATGGGCAAATTTGAACAAATATTATACAGATGAAATGAAAAGAATATTGTTACTGTTTTAATTTTGATATAAATAAAATGAGAGACGAATACTGATAAACAATCAAGGAAGGAACGAAGGAACTGTGTTGTGCTCAAACATTGACTAAATTTTTTATTGCTTCTTTGGATGCATCCTATAACAATTTATTTCAACACAAAACCTTTTATATACTGCCGAGGAAGGACTTTGAACAAATAATACTCTTATCATTATAAATACAGTTATCATTAACATTGATATCAAGAAAAGCCTAAGCCTAAACAAAAAAAAGAAGAAAGACACTCCTTTTCCGCCAAAAAACATTTGACTATACTATTAAATTGAGGAAAAAAAGTGCTTGATAACTTCAATAATGTTAAGTCTGTAAGAATCAATATTTTTATGATATAACACTTTAAAAAAATGTTGTAAAAAAGTAGAATATTCATTTTATTCTGTTTTGGTCTTATCTAAAAAAAATTTTATAGTTTACGTAGAAGAAAGTCCGAAATTAACAAATCATAAACTTCTGCCCGCCTAATATTTTACACGTAAAAAATAATTCAATTTAAAGCTGGAGTCTCACTTATTATAAGTGACTCATAAGAAATTTTTTTTAAAAAAAATGCTCCCCGTACAATGAAAAAGAATGCAAAGCGTGCGCAACACTGCACAGACTAATGAACGGCGACCCGACCCGAAATTTTAAAAAAATTTTGAGTTCCGCTCGATTTTAATCCTCTAGCAGACCCTCTCTTAAAGTTGACAGACTGGATGTATTTTTTTATTGTTTGTTATTTATGAATAAAGAAGAGACAAATGCGAATTTTCAAAATTAAAAACTGCAAGATTTTATATATGCAAATTACTTCTTTACAGTTGAATAAAAATATTTAAACATGTTTGTAACATTAAATTAAATAATTGACCAATTAAAAAAATCTCGAAGCGTAACCGGTAGTACCAGGAATAAGGCAATGGTTAAAGCTGTTGCAAAAGAAAAAAGTAAAAGTAAAAATCGATCAACAACTTCTGCCAAACCTAAATAATTCATTTTATAATTTTTTAATTTAAAATCAAAACAAACATTGCCATTGCCACATAATCCTTTTTCGTTCATCTAAAATTTCATCTCGAATTTCTCGCTGTTGCAGGGATCGATAAATTCGTTTTAGAATCCTTTTGAATCTTTCTTCAAATTCATTTAACATTTCAGGTTTTTCGTTATTTGACATTCTTGGAATAACTTGTTCGGTAACCATTCGCTGCAAAAATGCAGATTCACCGGTATTTGCTTTTTGAATAAATTCAACTTCAGATAATTTATGATTATTGCTTACATGATTTGCTAATTGCATTTCCTAAAATTTAAAAAAAATGGATAAAAAATTTTAGCACTGACAACATCCATAAATTATGGTGAAGTGTAATTGCTGTATCTTATAACGAAAAACACAAGTAAATTTAATTTTTTTGGATGAATCAAGTTTAAATAACCAAAAACTTACAGCCATTTCTGCTGTTAAACATTCACAAATTTCACGATTTTTTGTATCATCACTTCTTTGATATGGACTTCGAATCTTTTTTAAATCCCTTAGCAAACTTGATCTTCGAATTGTTGACCTTTTTGCTTGTGAACTTTTAAGTAATGTAATAGAATCGGGTTCATGAATTGTCATTCTCATAACAGTTGCCAAATAACCCAAAATAAATTTTTCCATCCACCATGGCACATGCCGTCCCTGGCATGTTACCCCAGTTCGATGAACATTCAATGATACAACATTTGTGGCAGTCGCTAAACAAACAATAAAAAGTGATCCGACATAATATTGTCCAATTAGTGGAACGGCTTCAGAAGTTGGTGGAATGGATTCGGTAATTGATTGTAAATAAACTCCCATTGAAAGCATTGTTGTAATTGAAAGGTTAATTTTTTCTCCTGTTTCTGGGGGCATTAAAAATCCAAATACTGCCATGGATGAAATTAGAATGCATGGAATTATCTAAATGAGGAGAATTCAAACTGGGTTAAAATTTGCAAAAAACTTTAAAACCGAAAAAAAATATAATTTAAAAAAAAGACAGTAACAAAAAATCAAAAAATTTGTCAATTTTAATTACTATCATTTTCTTTCACAACGAAAACCCTAAAAAAGAAAAAGTTACAATAATCCTTTTTAGTTAATTTTAGAGTTTGTATTTACTCACAAAAAATAACTTTAGAATTACTGTGTTTTCCATAATTAAAAAATTCTTACATGATTAAAAACATAAAACAACGGCCTTCGCTCCATTTTAATT
>JAQIXH010000197.1:0-17243 GCA_034700145.1 Panagrolaimus detritophagus
TTCTTTAAAGATATCCAATGAAGGTCCATGTATAATATCTTTTTCTTTCATTGGGGCAAATTCGTCTGACCAAAGTTCTGAACTTGTTGGACCTCGATCAATAACAATTACTTCTTCAGATGCTGCAGAAGCTGTTTGTTCTTCAGATGATTGAATGGGAGATGTTGGCCCTTTATAATAACCAAATTCATCAAGTTCATCAGCCTTAAAGCTAACAAGGTTAAAAGATAAAAGCAAGAGTAAAAAAACTTACCGGTATTAATCGTTTAAAACGCTTCGCAGATATTTGAGAAAAGAATGATTGAAGTTCAGACTTTTTGGCAGGAACACCACTACTTCTTCGTCCTCTTCTTCTTTCAACAACATTTGAGAAGGTTTTTCTTGGTGGAGTATTATTGTTAAGCACTGATGGATCTGTCAATTCAGCAAAACTTAAAGCAGGATCACCTCCCTAAAAAACAGCAATCATTAAAAGTCAAAGATATATAAAATAAAAGTACATCAAAGCAGCCTTCAATCCTTCGTTCACCTTCTATTTTATCAGCAAGCGGTGTAATATTTTTCTTATGAATTATTTTACTAAATTCTACTTTCTTTTTCTTTATAGCTCTGGTGATGATTCGTTTTGCAGCGGTTTGATTTGGTGAAAGCTTTAAAGCTTTTTTCTAAAAAAAATGGATGTATCAGATTTAAGAAAGAAATAAAGAAACAAACCAGAATTGACGGAGGCATTTGCGTATAAAGATTGACATTAAATTGGAATCAGATAAAAAAAGAATGAAAGTTGAAAAAAAGATAAAGATGAATTTACATTTGATAAAAGAAAGAACGTTGAAAAAGAAGAGATGGAGCATTGAATCAAAAAGAAACGCGATACGAAAAACAATTCAAAAAACCGTAGTTGAAGTTGTCACTGATAAACACTTTGCCAAAGAATGAAAAAAATGAAAAAGTTTTTCTTTTTTCAACTTCCAAATTTTTTGATGAAAATTTAAATTTTATATGATATATAAATTATATCTTTGAAGATATAAAATTTAAATTGGAAAAATATGTCTTTACAATCAAATTTATATGTATATAGTATTAAATGCTAAACCTAAATTCTAAAGCTATATGTAACATTTGCAAAAGTGATTTTTTTTAGATTCTACCCACATTTAATAGCACAAATTAAATACATTAATGTTTTTGTTACAGTGGATCTCCGAAACAAATACATCAATATCTTATAAAATATGAATCTCAAAAATTTTTTTTGAATGATGACACTATTTTTCAAAATATTTCTCCGTATTTTACATTTTATTTGTGGTACAACATTTATTAGTTTAGAATGTTTAAAGTATTCAAAACAGATATCCATTTAAAAAGTTTTTTGTGCTTTTCTGCTGTAAACAAAATTGACAAAAGCACACAGACAAGGTAAAAATAGGGAAAATGTATAAACAAACGTTTGACTTTTTAAGAATAAAGATGGAAAAAGTTGCAATTCGTTGTTTTTACGGAAAAGAACTTTCGATTCCAAAAAAAATTTCTTGAATCTTTTTTTGTGAGAAAAAATGTAAATTTGCTTTAATCAGGCGAATCATCTACAGAAAAAGATGTAGGATTTGGGATGAAAAAAAAGAAACAATTAGTGAAATTCTGAATAAAACTGAATTTTTAATTAAATTATCTGATGACTAAACACTTTTTTCAAAAAAAAACAATGGTAATTTGGCATTGCAATTAATTTCCAATTCTTATTATTGATTTTAAATCGTTATATGCATCCGATAACCAATAAATTCAACAAAAAAAATTCTTGTGACCAATATATTTTATTTTCAAAGTTTGTTATAAATAAGCGAGTTTAGCCTAAAATATTCAAAAATCATAAAAAAAAGAACATTTTTTGCTGCACATTTTGTTACAATTTAACATTTTAAAAATAAAAATGCAACGAAGTGGACGATGTTGGTTCTTGTCAAAAGGGTGCCGGCTGTTTTGGAAAAGTTGGGAAAAAGAAAAAATACATTTTGAAAATATTTATTCGATTTTTGCCAACAAGAAACTTTTAATGTTCTTTTTCGTAAAAAAAAGCAACGACATTTATGTTTTTCTCCTTTTTAAAATTTATAAAAAAAAATCAAAACATTGATTTTTAGGTATTAGACGATTATAAGAGCAGCATAAACACCTATGTTAAGAAAAATAGCAACAACATCGTTCATTTTAACTTGATCGTTTTAAATTTTAGAAAAAAAAACATGGGGAAAGACTGCTTTCAAAAACAAATCTTAAATAAAATACGCCCTTTAAGAATTAGGGCGTATTTTGCTTCGTTAAAAAAAGACAATTTTGACACACATTTGATCTATGGTTTTCTGCTTTTAAAGAATTTTTTCACTGATTAGCTCATTTTAGTAAAACTTGGGTGATTCATTTTAAAAACCTTTTTTTAAATATTTAATTGTAAAGTTTGTTTTAAATAAGTGTGTTTAGCCTAAAATATTCAAAAATGATAAAAAAAAAGATAGGAGAAAATTTATTGCTGCACATTTTGTTCCAATTTATCATTTTAAAAATGAAAATGCAACGAAGTAGACGATGTTGGTTCTTGTTAAAGTTCTTATTAAAAGGGTACCGGCTGATTTTGAAAAATTTGGGAAAAAGAAAAAATTTTTTACATTTTCGAAATATTTATTCGATTTTTGCCAACAATAAACTTTTAACGTTTTATTTCATAAAAAAGCAACGACTTCAATGTTTTTCCCCTTTTAAAATTTATAAAAAAAATCAATACATCGATTTTTAGGTATAAAAATATTATAAGAGCAGTATAAACACCTGTGTTAAGATAAATAGCAACAACATCATTCATTTTGCATATTTTATGTTAGTAAATTAATTTTGTTTAAATTTTCTGTAAACTGTAATCCAAACTTTCATTCATAAAAATAATTGCAGTCAACAAACTTTTAATATGGTTTTTAATATTTACCGTTTTCATAAGTTTATTAGGATCGCTGTGTGTTATTATGTTATTTCAACATCTCTTTAAACCTTTTATGAAAAAATAATCAAATTTGTTTTTTAATAAAATCTGTGCATTAAACGACGTTAAAATATTTAAAAACCATACAAAATTTTTGCATATAATATTTTTTGACATTCTTTTCGTTTTCAAAAAGGTTAAAATATTCACAAAAGAAAAAAAGAGAGAAACAAACACTTTTTTCTGCAAAAATATAAACTGAAAAAAAAAAACACCGCAGATGTTTTACAGCTCAAAAAAAAAGAGAGATGACTGCTTTTAAAAAAAGAAAGTTACAACAAAAAAGCTTTCTGCTGAATTTCACTGTTTTGCAATGAAATAAGAGACGTACAATGCATCTGTTTTCATTTTCTTTTATTTTAAAGTCAAATGATACACCGGATATTAAAAAAAATTAATATAAACTTTACACATCATATGCAAATTTTTCGTCAGTTTCAATTCACAATGTCTGTGATTAAATAAAAATGCTGCCAAATCGGAATAAAAATATTCATTTTTAATTATTCCTCAATTTATCGTGTTTATCCATGCCGAATTTTTTGTTAAAATTTTGACAAAATTATCATTAAAACCTATATTCAAAATTAACAGTGGCACTTTTTATGCCAATAAAAATATTTAATGTTTGAAACATTTGTCGATATTTTTCCATTCGTATTTTGAACTCAAAATGCCAACAATTTTGCAACAAAAGTTTTTTGTATAATATTTTTTTGATATTCCTTTCGTTTACAAACAGGCTAAAATATTCAAAAAAAAGGGAGAGAAACAAACACTTTTTTTCTGCAAAAATATAAATCAAAAAAAAACTCCACAGATGTTTTACAGATTGAAAAAAATGAGAGATGACTGCTTTTAAAAAAAGAAAGTTACAACAAAAAAGCTTTCTGCTGAATTTCTCTGTTTTGCAATGAAATAAGAGACGTACAATGCAGCTATTTTCTTTTTTAAAGGAAAAAGGTTGTCAATTCCCAACCTTTTTCTCCTTAAAGATAAGTTTTCTTTTTGCAATTTTTTAAGTTTAGTTTTATTTTATTGCATATTTTTTGAATATTTTATTTTTTTATTCATATCTGTAATGATTGTTGTTTGAATTTATTGCAATTTTTTGTCTTTCCTAATTTTTGAAAAACCAAAGCTTTGGCATATCAGACAATATTAAATTAAATTGGTTTAAACTCATAAATATTTACTCATAAAAATAGAATGGATAAAATCTTTAATTAAACAAAAGTAAAATTAACATTTTCATCATCTAAAGGATTATAGTAAAAAAAGACTATCAATGTGATTAGAATATTTAAAGGTAATAAAATAAATATGTATTTTTATTGTTTACACATACTCTTTATTCATCATTTACATACATAATATGTATGTAAATATATATAATGGTTACAGAAACATGGAGAGAGAGCATCCATAATATGCAAATTACAGATTTATATAACGCAGATCATTACATCCCATTACATGTGTTTAGAACCATAAAAATTTCTCAGAAATTCAAAACATTCATTTTCTAGCTAAAATCTTTCATAAAAAAGCAATTTTTTTGCTGGTTTTACGATTGAATTTCTAATTGTCAAAAAAAAGGTGTTGAAAAATTGATAGCTTTGACAGAGAACATAAACAAATGTGTCTTTAAATAAACGATGCAGTAGCAGCAACTGTTTTTAAAAAATTCAAAGTCGCTGTGCTTTGATTTAAAAAAATGAACAAAAAGTTTGCTTTCTTTCTAAAAATTTTTGACCACAGTTTTTGATGAAAAAATGTTTGATAAATAATTTAAAATAAAAACAAAACATTCTTGAAAAATATAATTTTTAAAAGTGCCTTTCTATAATAAAAAAAAAATGAAGTGAAATGTTTTTTGCAAAATTTTTTGGATTATGACATTTATGAAATCAACAAAGAAAATCAGGCGATTGGTGTCCTTTTTCAGAAAAAGTCAAAAGCCGAAAATTATGTTAATCATTTTTTTTATTTTTTATGTTGTCATTTTTTATGAAAATGTTTTATTTTAAACGGTGAAATTGAAGCAAAATGAACATCAAACTATATTTAGTCTTTTCCAATGTTCACTGTTCATTCGTTCTTAAATGTTGAGTATTTTGGATTGTGTGTTTTTATTTGAATTTTTTTCTGCATATTAATTTTTGGAAGGAATTATTTTATCGTATGAGTTATGATCGATGGAAGAAAAATTTGTCTTACTGTATCCGGGTCTGAAAAGTTTTACATGATAATCAATTTTTTTTATAGTTCAGACACCAACGTAATCTCTTCCGTTTAATAATTAATATGCAGAAAAAGGAAATAATTTTAAACAAAATCAAAGCATCAAAAAGTAAAATGATTAAAAATGAACGTCATTCCTTTTATTAAATCGGTTCAAAGAACGCATAAAAATTATTTCAACGTGTTTAAGGATAATGTAAAATGATCACACGTTCATAAAAAATGACAACATTAAAAAATAAAAAAAACTTTATTAGCATAATTTTAGTCCTTTTGACACTTCCAAAACAGACACCACTCACCTGATTTTACTTTTTTTTCTGATAAATATGTTTATCTTTTTTTTAATTTTGAATTCAATTTTATAGAACACCTCTTTTTTATTTATTATAAATAATAAAATTTCACTTCACAAATTTTCAAATCATCTCATTCTTGCTGGTTTCAAGAATGGCTAACAGTTGTTTGTTGGTTTTGATTGTTGTTATTAGTTTACAATTAATTCAATTTTCAAATGCTGCATGTAAGAACACCCCTACCACAACAACCATTGCACCACCACTAGGTATGAAACACGGAAAAAAATTGGGTTTTTTAGTCTCACAACGAAATTTTCTACCCTGATTCAGGAAAATTCTTTTCTAATTTTCATTATGTCCCTGAATCAGGGTAACCATTGCATGCTTTCTAATATGATGATAACATTATTTTTATTTAAAAAATTTTTTTTCAGCATGTTCACAATGTTCGGATCTTCCGCTAGTCCCTCCCCCATATGCAGCTAATACAATGAATTCTGCCGGACAAGTTACAACAACTGTAAATGCAGCCGGTTGTAGAGTATATACAGTAACTTGCTTTGCATATTCAAATAAATATATTGTTATGGGAGTAAGTTTAAATTTTAGAAAAGCAAAAAACTTTAAAACGAAATTCCAAAAAGATTGCATCATTTTTATCACGAAAATTAAAGTATGATTCTTTCACAGATTTTTTCATTCAATCTGATGAAATTTCCATGGTTTTAAATACTGAAAATTCTAACAAAAAAATTTTAGGCAAATAATCAATTCATTCAGTTATCTGCAGCTTCCCCCGGACAAAAAACTGCAACCCTTACATGTAATACTCGAGGACAAATAGAAGGAAAAAATTATAACACCAATGCTCAATTTATTGTACAAAATGTTTATTGTTCAAGAGCAGCCTAAAATTGTTTATTGTTTAAAATTTCCCACCCACCTCAAAAAAAGAAAACAACGAAAAGTGCAATTATATTTTGTAATATTGAATTAATTAGAAATTGTTTAGATATTTTTTTAAAACTATACATTTTTAAACTTTATACAATATTTTAATCATTATTAAAATTAACAAAAGTTTACACAATAAAAAGCATTTTAAACTTTAAACTCATTAACAAAACTTAACAAACTTTAAACTCATTAACAAAACTTAACAACATTTTAAAACTATAAAACCTGAACTCTTCGTTCATAAAAATTTGAAGCAGGTATTTCACAAAATCATTTTTAATCAATTACAATAATTTCTTGGCTATTGTTATTTGCATCGGCATTGAAGAATTCCAATTGACTACCATGTCCAGAAAGATCAAAAGGAGGGAAATGTACAGCAGCTTCAACAATATGAACGACTTCAAAATCTTCAACTTCTTCTTTAAAGGCAACACTTCTTGTTGGAACAATCAATTCATTTTCTTCAGATTCTTCTGATACAGTACTTTGTGATCTTTGAACATTTTCATCCAATGAAGAAAAGCACGAAACTTCTTGTTTGATTTCACGTTTAATGCCTTCATTTCCACCAATTGATTTCTTTCTCTTTGTTCCAGCATTTGATTGATCATCGGTGGATTTTCGCTTTCTAAAAATATATATTTAACACAGATTTAGAAAAAAATACTTACCTAGTTTTCTTGAAAAGTTCATTGAGAGTTTGTTTTTCTTCAAAAGTAAGGCTATCAAAATCTTCCATTCTAAAATATAAAAATTAATACAAATAGTTACAGTACAATCTCAATAAATAAATAAAAACTTACTCATTAGCTGGAATATCACTTTTACCAGATTTTTGAAGGCATTCTGGATGATAGACATCACCTTGAAAACGAATTTGAAGCGAGACTTGATCCTTCTTTTTAAAAATTGTGTAAGGATATGGGAATTTAGAAGTTTTAGATGTACAACATTCAGCACAATAAATACTTTCATCAATTTTTTCAATAACAGGCTTTTCAAAGGTTCTAAAATTGATACAAACATAACAGCGAAAAAATCAAAAATATACAATGGGTGACAAAAGTTTCAATACATTTTTTCCATTTTTTTTTTCAGTGGGATTATGGAACACTTATTGAACGCTTATTAGGATTTTAACTAAAAACTCATAAGTTTGGCGTTTTTCCCCTAGTGTTGTTCATTGACCGGTCAATTGACCATTGGCGTTGTGTTCTGCCCGGTAACGGTCAATTGACCGTCCCAACAAAATCGGTCAATTGACCGGTCAATGAACAACACTATTTTCCCCTTGTTTTTTCAATGGAAAAAAATGTATTGAAACTTTTGTCACCCATTGTACAAACTTTGACTTTTTAAACCATTTTCGAAGAATCTCTTGATCATCTTCTTTCATTTCGTCATAGTTAGGAATACTAAAAAGAAGCACAATTAAATTATGTGTTCGAATAAGATAAAAACTTACTCTTCAGCATCAATATTTACTTTACCCAAAGATGCAAAACATGAAGGATGATAAGAAAGATGTTCATACCGAATTCTAAGTTCATCTTTTTGAATAGCACGTTGTGGTTGAAATGTTCTAAAAAGTTACATATCGATTAAACTTTTATTTCTCCAAAAACACTTACGTTGATTTACGTTTACCCTTAGAAAGTACTTTATATGAACAATTTTTGAAAGAACAATGTTCAAAACCCAATTTTTTAATAGCCATGAAAATGGGACCAGATCTAAAATGAACTCTAATTAAAGCAAACACGTATTACACTTACTCGGTATCTTTTACAAAAAGTTCATTCAAAAGTTTCTTTTCAGCAACATCAAGCTCATCATAACCACGAATTCTATAACATATATTATTTAAGCAAAAGCAAACATAGCAAGCCTAACTTACTCTTTTGCATCAATATTAATGATACCACTTGCAGACAAGCATTTGTAATGATAAAAAGCTTTATCATATCTTAAACCAAGAACATCATAATCTTCAGCAGGTTCAAGTCCATCTTCAACAGCATTACAATAAGCGCAATCATGGCCTTGTTTTTTCACAATATCAGGAGTATAATATGGAGTTTTTCCTTCTAAAAAAATATTTATTATGCTTTAGTTGAAAGAATATATAACAAACAAACCTTGAGCCAATGCAGCATGTTCTCGAATTCGTTCAACATCTTCTGGAGAAATGGCACACATAATCGAAAGTGTATCCAAAGATTCAAGAGAAATATAATGGCATTTTCCCTTTTCATGAATATGTGGAGGAAGACTGCGGTAGGATAATGCATTTACTCTTTCAGTAGCAAGAAAAACTTGACTTTTTTTACACTTTGCAGGTGTTTCAAACTTCCATAAACAATCAAAACAATAAAAGCCATTGCCAAATTCAAGTTTAGCTCTTAAATCTCCCTAAAATATTCGTATACTACAAAAAAATATTGTACAAAAAAATACTTACAGTAATAATTTCGCTTTTACATTCTTGACATTGTGATTTACTCGTTGGTGCATATTGGAACCAAATACTTTGAACGTTATCACTGTCCATAGCTCGCCAAATATTCGAAGAACGTCGCATCTTCTTTCAGCAAAAACAATGCTGAAAAATAAAAGAATCTAAAATAACAATGGCAAAAGTGCTGTAAAAAATGTTGAAAGAAAGAAAAAAGAAGCAGAAAAAAGTGTTGGAATCTGTGTTGGAATCGGCTTTCAACATCTTTTTTTAGGGCACAAATTCGTGTCGAGAACAAAGTGCAAGCTTCTAAAAAAAATATTGTAAAAAAACACTGATTCAGAAAAAGTCTAAAATTTACTAAAAACGTTGATTGAGAAAAATTTTCAAACGTGTAATCCAGAATTTTGCCTTTTTACAACTTATTTATTCTTATAATACAAAGATACATATATATAATACAACAATTTAGAAATATTACAAAACTTAAAAAATACAAAGAAATGCAAAATATATGAAACATATAAAACAAGCTTATATCTCTCACATCTACAGTAACCCATACAATACCATTCTTAATTACTAAATGATTCAATTTCGATGATAAGATCACCAGCAGAAACTTTTTCACCTTTTCCGAGATAAATTGTTTTAACGGTTCCAGCAACAGGAGCTTCAATATTCATTTCCTAAAAAAGACATTAATTTAAAAATACATAATATAAAAAATGTTTCATACCATTTTCATTGCAGATAAAACAAATAAGGCATCTTTTTGATTGACTTTATCACCTTCTTTAACACGAACTTCTAAAATTTCACCAGGCATTGGTGCTCCTATATGTCCACGAACACCTGCAAGAGCTTTTGGACGAACAACAATCGATTTCGAAGCTTCTTCATCTCGAACAAAAATTGAACGCATTTGACCATTTAGTTCAAAGAATACTTCTCTTTCACCTTTATTATTAAGTTTTCCACGAGCAAGTAATTGAATTGTTAAAGTTTTTCCTTTTTCAATTTCAACCTAAAATAGATAAAAATGCATTAACAATAACTACAGTAACCAATTATTAAAAAGGAACTTACATCAGTTGTTTCTGCAACATCCAAACCAGTTAAGAAGATTCGAGTATTTAGTTTATCAACAGGGCCATGTTGTTGACGGAATCTTTCAAAATCATCAAATTCTTTTGGGAACATTGCTGAAGACATGACATCAACATCACGCAATTTTCTTCCATGCTTTTCTTCCAATGTTTGTTTGAGCTTTTCCAAATCAAGTGCAGGCAAATCTTCTCCAACACGTTTATCAATCTTTGGTTTTCCACGTAATACTTTTGTTCGAAGCGGTTCAGGGAATCCATATGGAGGTTGACCTAAAAAAATCAATAATAAACATAAAAATAATAAAAAACGAACCTATTTGTCCTTGCAAAAATTCGACGACAGATTTTGGGAATGATAATTCATCAGCACGATCAACAACATTTTCTTTTGTTAAATTATTTTGTACCATAAATTGCGCCAAATCTCCAACAATTTTTGATGATGGTGTGACTTTAATAATATCACCAAGTACTTCATTTGCTTCTGCATACATCTTTTTAACTTCATCAAATTTCTCACCAAGTCCAAGTGAAAATGCCTAAAATTAAATTTACATTTATTTAAGAACCGTTAAAATTCAAAACTTACTTGAAATTGTAAATTAGTATATTGTCCACCAGGCTAAAAATATAAAACATAAAATAATCAATAAAATATATAAACTTACAATTGCATGTTGATAAACATCTGCATTTCCAGATCTCATTGTTGTTGCACATTCAAATGGTTGATACAATTGACGACAAATTTCCCAATAAGCACTATATTTTGAAATATTTGAAAGTTTAAGACCAGTTTCATGTGGAGTTCGTTCCAAACTTGCAACAATTGCACCCATTGAAGGTTGCGAAGTCATACCCGACATTGAATCAACGGCAGCATCAACAATATCTGCACCAGCTCTTGCACATTCAAGCATTGATGCAACACCTGCACCAGCAGTATCATGCTAAAAAAAATAGAAAATACAATTCAAGTATGTTAAAGTAACGAATCTTACAGTATGAACATGAATAGGAGTATCAGGATGACGATCACGAATTGCGCCAATCAATAATTTTGCTGCTTCTGGTTTAAGAACGCCAGCCATATCCTAATAAATTATTGAATTAATCTAATGTTTTCTAACCAATGGCTTACCTTAATTCCAATAATATGTGTACCAGCTTTAACCAATTTATCACTCAAATCCAAATAATATTTTAAATCATATTTATCAGCTTTTGGATCAGAGACATCACCGGTATAACTAATAGCTGCTTCAATAACTCCACCAGCATTCCCGACAGCCTCCATGCCAACATACATATTCGGCTAACCATGAAATGATGAGTTAAAAGAAAGTAAAAACTAAATTTTCTTACCAAATAATTTAATGAATCAAATACCCGGAAAACATCCATACCAGATTTGACAGATAAATCACAAAATTTATGAATAACATTATCAGGATAATTCTTATATCCAACAGCATTAGCACCTCGAAGAAGCTGAAAAAAAGATGTAAACATTAAATAGATAATTCAAAATTTAAACTCACCATTTGAAATGGAATATTTGGAATTAATTCTCGAAGTCTTTCAAGTCTTTCCCATGGACATTCATGCAAAAATCTCATTGAAACATCAAAAGTTGCACCACCCCAATTTTCTAACTAAAACAAATTCTTTAATGAAGAAAAAAGAAATACAAAAAACTTACAGAAAAAAGAGATGAAAATGAATGTGAAACAAATGGAGCAATTTTTGCAAGATCATATGTTCGAACTCGAGTTGCTAATAAACTTTGATGGGCATCACGTGAAGTTGTATCAGTAATCAAGCAACCTGGATGATTTCGAACAGCTTTTGCAAAACCTTCTGGTCCATCTTTCTTTAAAACATTTCTCCAACCAGATGGTGCAATTTGTCCTGAAAGAACAATTGTAATAAGAAAAATACAGTAACATAAGGTTTTAAAACTACTGTAATCCTTAAAAGTCCCACAAGATTAATGTTGTATCCCAATCAAAAAAACATACCATGTTGAAGATGTGGAATTGGTGGTTCAACGTTTTTTGGTAACAATTCCGTAACCAATGGAGTTTGTGGACCATTAACTTCAACTTCTCCAAGATATTTGAGTAATTTTGATGCACGATTTTGTGATGGAGTAAATTGAAAAAGCTAAAAAAAAAGGTGTGGTATTTCTATGTTAAAATTTAGAAGAAAGATGTTACTTCAGGATGTTCATCAATAAAATATGTATCAACAGAGCCATCAACAAATTTTGGTTGATCGAGAACATTCATTAAAAATGGAATATTTGTCTAAAAATATTGCCTTGTTAGAAATAAAATTTTCTTTGCAAAGGCAAACCTTAACACCACGAATACGAAATTCTTTCAATGCTCTCTTCATTTTTGAAACAGCATTTGGATGATTCCGAGCGTGTGCTATCACTTTAACCATAAGAGAATCATAATGGGGAGAAATAATTGAACCAGCAAATGCAGAAGCAGAATCCAAACGAATCCCCATACCTTCACCAGATCGAAAAACTTCAATTCTTCCAGAATCTGGCTGAAATCCTAATGCTGGATCTTCGGTAGTAACTCGGCATTGAATTGCAGAACCATGAACATGAATATTTTCTTGTGTAAGTTTTAAATCTTGTAAAGATTTTCCTTCAGCAATTCGAATTTGTGCTTGTACAAGATCAACACTAAAAAAGGATACTTTATTCAATTAAAAACAAGCAAAAGCTTACCCAGTAATTTCTTCAGATACAGTATGTTCAACTTGAAGACGAGCATTAACTTCCATAAAATAATGATTTCCTTTATTATCGAGCAAAAATTCAACAGTTCCAACATTTTCATATCCAACTGCTTTGCAAAGTTTTAACGCATCATCAATCATTCTTTGACGAACTTTTGAATCCAAATGTGGAGCGGGAGCTACTTCAACAACTTTCTGATGCCGACGTTGAACAGAGCAATCACGTTCATATAAATGTATCATATTTCCATATTTATCTCCCATAATTTGTACTTCAATATGTCGTGGACGTTCAATAAATTTTTCAACAAATAATGAACCATCACCAAATGCGGCCTGTGCTTCAGAGAATGCACGATGGAAGGCATTGTCAACCTTAAAAAGAGAATATGTAAACATGTGACTACAGAAATGTCAAAGATTTCTGTCAAAAACTATTGAACTTACATCTTTTGGATCATCAACTTTTCGCATGCCTCTACCACCACCTCCATATGCAGCTTTAATAATAATTGGGCAACCATATTGATTAACAAATTCTCGAACTTGATCTGCTGATGTTACAGGTCCAGGACTACCAGGTACAACTTGAACGTTTGCTTTTATTGCTGCTTCTCGAGCTGCAACCTAAAATATCATACATAAAATCCTGCTACAGTACACAACAAAAAAGTAGGCATACTTTATCACCCATTTGTCGCATAACATCAGCTGAAGGACCAATAAATACAATACCATTATCTTTACAAGCTTGTGCAAAATCTGCACGTTCTGACATAAAACCATATCTAAAACATTTAAATAAAGTTAAGCTTTAAAAAGAGAACAGCAAACATACCCAGGATGAATTGCATCAACATTATGCTTAATTGCAACATCAATAATTTGATCAATATTTAAATATGCTGCAACAGGTGGCAAACCTTTTCCAACTAAATATGCTTCATCAGCTTTTTGTCGATGCATTGAAAGTTTATCCTAAAATTAAACGGTGGTGAAGTTGAAGAAGATCAAAAAAATAGGAACAAACTTGTTCAGAATAAATGGCAACAGAAGTTTTGTTCAATTCAGTCAAAGCACGAAAAACACGGATTGCAATTTCACCTCTGTTTGCTACCATAACCTGAAATATAAGACAATAATAACTTAAGTTTTGTCGCACTAATAAATGCCCTTAATGTAAGTCAGAAAATGCCCTCGATGATCCATTACTTCTTCCCTCCATTGACCCTTTTTAAGCAAAACAAACCTTTGAAAATTCTTGAGTTTGATTACTTCTCTGTCGAACATGTCTAACAAGATCAAAAAGTTTTGTTGTTTGTAGAAACCGATTGGAAGCATTCAATACAATTGGACCAGATCGAAGAATTGTCATGTTTGCTGCTGGGAATGTTACTTCTTTTCAGTAAAATAAATTATAAGTGGTTAATAAATAATATGTTGTTGTTTAGTTAGTAATGACCCTGAAAAAAAATTATTACAATATAAAAACACAAGCGCAAAAAAGTAAAACACGATATTTGAAAGAGAAACTTGATTGAGTTTTTAGACAAAAAGAACGCGGTTGAAGCAATCATTAAAAATCTCGTCAAAGATAAAAATAACAAAGTGATAGCTTTTTTAAAGAAAGAGAAGAGGATCAAAAAACTGTTAGAATGTTCTTTGACGTTTGAGTCAGGTTAGATATTTAAACTTTGAGGTCATTATAAACTCAGCACTCAACATTATTGAACAAAATTTTATGTTCAGCTAATTTAACTTTGAACTAATTACATAATTACATTAGTTCAAACGTTCATCAACTAATTTATACATTGTTTTTAAGGTTTAAAAAAGCAGGAAGAGGAAAAAAACAAAAGTGGACAAAGCTTTAACTCTCTCTTTTTCTGCGCCTCGCAAATTGCGAGTGAGAAAAATCCTAAGCAAAAAACGAACACGTGCGAGAAAAACAAAAAAGCAGCAGCGTTGTTTTTTTTGTTGCAGCAGCAAAAAAGAAAGAAGTTGATGGTGGTGCAAAGTAGCACACGATCAAATATAAAAATAGAGTCAAAAAAAAGTTTTTGTGTTGTTTAAAAAAATATTGCGACAAAAACAAAACTCAAACCTTCATAAAAATTATGTTTTTATCGATAAAAAATCTATTAAAAGTAAACACATTTTTTTTCAATCAGTCAAAGGTCAAAAAAGGGAAGAGTGAAACGTTATTTTATCAATTTTTTGATTGAAAGTAAATACGATTCAACAAAAAAAGGGTAAGTGTCTAACAGAAAAAAAAAGAGAGAGAAGGAAACATTTTTGTTTGTTCTTTGATTCTAAAAAAAGAGGAAGATAGTTCTTTTTGATCAAAGAAGAAAAGAGGAGTGCCAAAAATGACCACGAGGGGTGTCTCGCTTTTTTTATAACATTTGAGGACGAAAGATAAATATGTTTGAAAAGGTTTTGAATGCCGTTGAAAAAAACACATTATTTTTCGCGGATGTTCAATGAACTTTTTTTGATTTTTTTTATTTTCTTTGTTGATTAAAAAAAGCGTGATACACAAAATTGATTGTTTTTTATTGTAAAAAAAATTGTTGGTAAAAAAATTTTAGTTCAAATTGCAAACAAATCGTTTCCAAAGTTTTATATGTCGATCAACAAAAAATTGAAATATCTAATTAAGATTACTGTAATAAAAGTAGTCCAAAAAATTAAAAATTTTTTTTAAAAGAAACAATAAGAAAATTGAAACTGCAACAAATATAGCTGCTTGTAAAAACTCCGTATTTTATCAACTTCAGTGATAAAATTTCATTAAAAAATTTTTATGCATAAAACACAGTTTTCAAACATTTTTCAACACTTTTTAAATTTTTAAATTCATTAAAAAAACTCAAGAAACGAATGAAAATAAGCAATTTAGTTTAAACCAAAATAAGTTGAGGCAGAATGAATGTCCATTTTTTGTCGCCTGAAGCAAACTCAAAAAAAGAAAAGAAAGAAAAGACGGCAAAGCAAAAGTGCCCCATTTATTTCCAAATAACTATTCTTGAGAAAAAAACGGAAGAAAGAAAAGACAGCTATTTTCTTCCTTTTTTCAATGTTGTTTTTTGTTGCTTTTTTCGTTGTTTAAAAGAGTACATTTTAGGAAAGGCGAAAAAAAAGAGTCATTTTTATTCAAAAATTGAAACGCTTTTTTAAAAAATACTTTTAGCATTTTAAATAAATTTCAACTTTTTTAAAATTTTTAACAGAAAAAAATACAAGTATGAAATTCAGTCATTGAAAATACGGCCGGCCAACATTTTTTAGAAAATTCTTTGTTTTTTTCACCTTAAAATGGAATAATCCGGTAATGTTTCGGCCTCGGTCGGCCGAGATTTTGGGCCGCATTTGCAATCCCTGGTGAAATTTGCAAAATTGATAATTTTGGCAACAGAAATTGCGGTAATAATTTAAAAGAATTTTTTGTTGATGTATTTTTTTGCAAATTTCTATACATAAAAATTTTTCACGAATTAATTACACTGATTTTATTATTTTTAAGATTTTTAAAAACACAATGGTGGGAAAAAATTAGTGAAACTCATTTTTTTAGACACTTTCAAATAGTTTGTCCGAAACCAAAATTTTGTTTTGGTTAATAATTACAGTAATTAATTAAAAAAAATCTTCGACCAAAAACATTGTTTATTTACCTATTTTTTTCGATTTGTGAAATTAAATGAAAATCATATTTAGCTGAATTTTAACTTTTTCTTAAAACTACGACAATCCTTAAATTTTTACAATTTACAGAAAAATCATTGTATTTGAAATGAAGCAAAATTATTGAAAAAATTTTACAATAAAAACAAAACTGTAACAAATTTTGATACAGTAATGTTTTTGTGTAAAAATCAGATCGAATTAATCTTAATTGAAAAAATAACACATAAACCGGTAAAAATAGATGTCACCGTAATCTTAATACTTATAACAAATAACTTCGTTTTCCAGTAAATAAATATTTATTTCAATAAACATAGGAAACAGAAATTAATAATAACCTTTTGGGAAAGGATTTTACAATTAAAAATCATTCATTCCCATGTTTTAAAAAGAAAGAAACATTTTCATTAGATTTTTTATAATCAGATAAAATTTCTCCAAAGTTTTTTACAAAATCAGCATCGAATTCTTCATCAAACCAAAAAGTCAAAACAAGACGTTCAGCTTTATTAGCCTAAAAAATGTTTTTAACTAATCTGGTATTAGAAATACTAAAAAACTTACAATACAATATTTCAAAAATTCATTTGAATCGAATGGTTGACCACGAATTCCCACAATTGTACAATTTGAAAGTTTTGCATTGAATTTCATGTTTGATAAAGCATGTCCAGTATTAGCATTAA
>JAQIXH010000198.1:0-17234 GCA_034700145.1 Panagrolaimus detritophagus
TAATTTTAACAGTATTAATTTGCCACCCAACAGAAAACCGGAGAATTTTTTGAACCACCCTGTACTTTACAAAATTTAAGGGCCGCAAATAGGTTTCGAGTGAGGGAGGGGAAGTTCCCTACAAAAATCGAAAAAATCTCATTTTACTTAGTATGAATTTCATTTTTCCCCATAGATTTTAAAACATGAGGGGGTGGAACATTCCCCAAGTTCCCTAAGGCAGTTGTGGCCCTGCTCAATTTTAAGTTGTTTTAAAATTTTTTTGTGTATTTTTTTAGCTTGCTGATAAAGAAAAATCTGTTCATAATTCTGCTGTATCTGTAAATAATGAAAGTGATATTGTTGTTGAAAAAATTTGTAATAAGCTGCAACAATTTCTTACTTCTTCAAATTCTGAAAATGGTTGTTTTAAAAAATCTAAAAAAATGTATACTTCAAAATCTGGAACAACTACAATTTCAAAATCAACAAATCTCCAAGAAGAAGCTCTAACGCTTACAGCAGAAGAGCAAATTATTGCAGATAATTATTTGAATGGAAATTTTCAAAAAGGTGCAAGAGTTTATGCAATTTGGGGTAAAGATTATTATTCCGCAATTTGTGGTGGATATGATGGACTTTCACGGTATAAAGTTTTTTATACTGATGATCAATCTACTCGAATTATTCCTCGTGATAGTATTATTCCAATTTGTATGATTAAAGAAGGATCTCATGTTACGGTACTTGGTGAAACAGTTGCCGATGGTGAACGTGAAATTAATGATGGAAAAATTTTGGCAATTCCTTCTATTAAAAATACTGAAGAATGGCATCGAGGTTTATATAAAATTGAAATTGAAAATGATGATAATGTTGAATCTCAAGAAATTGAATGGTTTGATATTTGTTTCACCGAATCACAGTACAAAAAAATTGTTAAAGGTTTTAAAAAGAAAACGGATGATTTTCAAGGTTTGTTGCAACGATTTATATAAAATATACATGAAATTTTCAGAAAATTTTGTTGAAAATGGACTTCGAACTCGTCGTTTTAATGTTGCTGTTGGAACTGCTGCAGCTTCATCTTCCTCAACCAAAAGCGGATAATTCATTCTCGACCGCTGTTTCATCTTTTTATGAAATATTTAGTTTTCTTTTCAAATAATTTTTCCTTTATTGTTCTTGATAATCTTCACTTTTAATTGCTTCGTATTTTTTTACTTTGTAATTTTCCAAAATGATTTTTTTAATAATTATTGTCTTATTTTACTTTTTTTTGCGGCCTTTGTTGAAATACATGTATTTTTTTTAAATCAATGTGGTCATTATCGTAAAATCAATAAAAATTGGTGATTTAAGTATGAGTTAGTTAAAGCTATTAACTATGAAACTACGGATTAACTGAAAATTATATTTATTCGTGGCTAAATTTTAACTTTATGTTTTACTAAGACTGCCCAAAAAAAGCTAATTAATTGTTTGTCTTTTTACACGGTTTTTTGTCAAAAACGAACTTCGAAATTTAAAATTAAAAATTTTTTGCGCCGTCTTTTTTGATTAATAATTGAAAAATAAAATATGACAAATGCCTTGTTTTCAAAACTTTTCTTTTTTCATTAATATCGTTGTTTGCCATATATTTGTTTCGCCATTCAAATGAGGAATGTTTTTTTCTTCATTTTTTTGTTTATCTCATATCTTTTTCAATAGATTGATTTTGTAATTCGTCAAGTGATTTTTTGTATTTTAAGCAAAGCCCCAACTCTGGGAAATATGTTGTGTCTACAAACAAAGTAAAAATTTTATGGAGTTCATTTTTTTGTTATTTTTCGCGAAAATCCCTTTTAATTTATATTGAAAATAAAATCCCTTCAAAAAAAACATTTTGCCATCTTTCGACATTCAGAAAAAAGAGAAAATAAAGGGAAAAAATTCGTTTTTTAAAAAGCGTCTCATGCAAAAAAAATTAATGGTTTACCAAATTTTGTTTATGAAGATTTTATTTATTGTTTCCTTAAAAAAAATCAAGAGTAAAAATAAATGAAAAACGATAAAACTTACAATTAAAATTGTAAAATATGATGCATCAACAAAATTTGTTGAAGCAGTTGTAAACAATAAATGATATTTTTCTTATTTTTCCTGTTTTTTCATTCCGAAGAATAAATTATTGTTTGAAAACTTCTTTCAAAAACTAATAGTTACACGCATTTAAAATATGGATTTAAAAAGCATTCTTCTTTTTTAAATTAAAATAACAGAAAATACTTGTGCAAAAAACCCTTCGTTTATTTGTTTTTACTAATTTTTTGCTGAGTTACTTAAAACATCTTATGTTCTTTTTTTAACTAATGAACATGAACATGGTTGTTGAGACGGTTAGATGTAACAGTTTAATAAAAAATACAAATGTTTACTAAGTTTCTAAAATTCGTATTTTTTTGCAAAACACAAATAATAAAATATTAAAAAAGGCAAAAAATTTGAAAATGACAAATCCATTTTATTTATTAAATGCAAAAACGCAAAAAAAAACGATGAAATTCAACAAAACAAAAAACAACATTGCGCAAGTTTCGAAACATTTTGTTTTTGCATCAAAAAAATGTTCTGTTCTTTTTTTTGACGTGATGTCTTTCGAATTTTCGTCTTCACTTTAAAGCCTTTCTTAGCTTTAAATCTTTTTTATGTATACTTGTGAGAAAAAACGACGCTTATGTTGAATCGAAACAAAATGAATAATATGACATTTCTTTTTTCATTTCATAACGCACCTTTTTTTCCAATAGGTTCATTCGTTCATCTTATACCATTTTGAAAAAGAGAAAATGAAAGAAAAAGACAAAACTGTATTCTCCTCAAAAAGCACCACATTAAAAAAAATATGTCGTTTACTAATTTTATTTTTGAATATTTTATTTATTAACCCCTTGAAAAAAACCAAGAGTAAAAAAATAAAAAAACATTAAAGCTTCCAATTAACGCTGGAAAATGTCATTCATATAATCATTAAATAAAAAAATTTTGATAAATAATTCTCACCCAAAGAATAAATTATTTTTTGATAACCTCGATTTCTTTCAAAAATTAATGGTTACATTTAAAATATGGCGTTAAAAAACATTAATCTTTTTCATTGTTTTTAAACTACTATTTATTTAAAAATAGAATCATTATTCACTCAAAATTTCCTTGTTTCAAAAGCTTATTTTTAAAATATAATATCAGAAAATACTTGTGCAAAAAACCCATCGTTTATTTGTTTTTACTAATTTTTTACTGAGTTTTTAAAAACATCTTATTTTCTTTTTTTAACTAATGAACTCGTTCTTTTTTTTGGGATGATTACATGTAACAATGCAATAAAAAATACAAATTTTTACTGCGATAAGTTTTAAAAATTGATATTTTTTTGCAAAACACAAATGTTAAAATATTAAAAAAAGCAAACAATAAATCCCTTTCATTTATAACGCGGAAGAAATATTGAAAGATACAAAATTGAAACCAAAAATTAGTAATTTCACCATTTTAAAACATTTTTTTTTTCATCAGAAAAATGTTTTGGTGCTTTTTTTATTCGTGAAGTCTTTTAAATTTTCTTTTTTACTTTATAACCCTTCTTCGATAATTTTTTTTGTCTCTTTGTGGAAAAAAGGATGCAATTATAAAAAAAGAAAGGTGTAATATTTTTTGCATCTAAAATGATTTTACGTTGTTTTTTTCGTGCTTGATTTTTTCTTTTTCATTTTCTTAACATTTATGCAAATTCTTTACTGTTTGAATATTTAATAAAAAAATAATTATATTTTCAAAAAAAATGGTTTTGTGAGGAAAGTTTTTCAGTTGCAAAACAAAATAATTTAATCATTTTCTGGGATACTAAAGAACTCAGTAATAAATAGTTTCAAATTTAGTTAATTAATTTTTGATAACTGTAGTTTTATTAAAGGATTTAAATAATTTTTTGCAAACATGTAAAAGATTTTTTTCTTTTGTGACGTTTTAAAAGGATCGTTATTCAAAAAGTATTCAGTTTCACGTTTGAATCAAGTCCACTCTTTTTGTTCATTCAAAAAATGGCTTGGCATTGTGTTCTTTTTCTTTTTATTTTTTTTATTCAAAAATTTTTTGAAAAACGAAAAAATGAGCATTATTTTTGACGACTCAGCCTGATCTTGCATTAATTTTTTATGCTTTTAATGTATACATATATTTAATCAGGGAAAAAAACTGAGTAGGACTACAGAGAGCTTTTTTTAAAAAAGTATCTGAAAAACAAAACCAATAATAGCAATGTAAAGAAGATTTGAAATTTTTTGAGTTATATAACATTATATTTATTTGAAATGCATTATAAAGCATAATAAAAGCCTTGTAAAGGTAAAAAAAATGAATATTTGGTCGTAAAAATTAAATTTTTGGAAGATATATGGTTATGAAGAAGCAGATAATCAAGGTTGGTTTTTTGGATCCTGTAAGTATTTTTCTTTGTTTTAAACGTTATTTTAATAATTATATCTTTTAGAAATCACTTGGGGATGCTCCAGAATGTATTGGATATTTTAATTTTGGTTGTTTTTATATATTGCATAAACACCGTGATCCTTGGATATACATTTTTCAAGCTTTTCTGCTTCATTTTTCATTATCCATTATCAAATATAGCTAATTTATCTAGAAAAATATTATGTTAATAGTTGAAATAGCATATAAATGTCTTTACAAACAAGGATTTGGGCAGCATCATATATACCCATGGATAACGATGTTGACGTAATATATAAAAACAACCAAAATTAAAATATACAATACATTCTGGAGCATCCCCAAGTGAATTCTAAAAGATATAATTATTAAAATAACGTTTAAAATAAAGAAAAACACTTACCGGATCCAAAAAACTAACCTTGATCGTCTGCCTTTTCATAACCAAACATCTTCCAAAAACTTAATTTTTACAACCATTTACTGATTTTTTTTACCTTTACAAGGCTTTTTTTATGCTTTATAATGTATTTAAAATAAATATAATGTTACACAACTCTACAAATTTCATATTTTCTTTACCATGCTATTATTGGTTTTGTTTTTCAAATACTTTTTTAAAAAAAGCTCTCTGTAGTCTTACTCAGTTTTTTTCCCTGATTAAATATATGTATATAATAACAGCATAAAAAATTAATGCAAGATCAGGCTGAGTCGTCAAAGATAATGCTCATTTTTTCGTTTTTCAAAAATTTTTTTAACAAAAAAAAATAAAAAGAAAAAGAACACAATGCCAAGCCATTTTTTGAATGAACATTTGATTCAAACGTGGTTTGTTTAATTTATTTGCTCAAATGCAGAAGGTTAAAAACATTTTTTTTACAAAAACACTGTTTATTTTTTAAGTAGATTTTTCCTGCTTTGAATAACTTATATTTCCATTTTTTAATACCGTTGTTAACGTAAAAAAATTTAAATATTTCTGATTTTTTAAATTTCAATTGCAAAGTTAAATATAGCAAATAATCAATTTAAATGTTTATATATTTTTAAAAAACATTCAAATTACAAAATGTTGAAATAAAGCAAAAAATTTAACCAAACTAATACGTTTATTACATAAAAAGAATTAAAAAATTCAACAAAGAAAAACAGAAAAGTTTCAGATTACGAAACATTTTGCAACGCCAATAAAAGTTTCTTATGCTGCTTTTTTCGGCTTTATGATTTTTTGACTTTGCGTCGTTGAAAAATGTTTAGTTATGTTTCAGGGGAAAACATAAATATCAAATTGAAGAAATGGATATTCTGTTTTCTTTTTGTTTTTTAGTTGCAACAAAGATTTTCTTTTTCATAAAAAAAATTATTTTTTCCAAGGTGTCAATTATGGACGTCTAGAATAAAATATGAATTATTATTATACAATGCATTCAAATAGTAAAAAGCTTTTTAAAATTTTAAAAGCTTTTCAGATTATGTTTTTCAGACAAATATAAAAGTTTCCAATGAAATAACATTTTAAAAGAAAAGAATGAGAAATATTATTGTTATTCTCTTTGCTCTAATCAGCATTTCAAAAATTGCGTCATCTTTAAATGATGACTGTCCTGCAATTCTTCAATCTTCAGGTGCAACAGCAGAATTCGGTATTCGAGTTGGGCATGCCATTCATTCTTTATCAGTTCGAAATTTAAAACAATTCAAGTCTGATGTAACTGAAAAGAATCAAGTTCCAACGGTTAATTTAAATTTAACTTCGGATATCCCAATTCTGTCATATGCTCCTGATCGAAGCACCCCAGATTCGCATATGTTTTTACTTGATGGTTCTGTAATTTTAGATGAAGTAGGAAAACCGATATTTTTTAATTTCTAAAATTTTTATTTTTTAGATCCTTTCTCACATGGATGACAAAAGTTATAATCTTAAAAACTATAATCCTCTTGAACAAATTGTTCATACTTTTCATATGGAAGAAATTTGGGCTGCTGCTTTGATTGATTACCGAAATTTCGAAATAAATCCTCCATCAGATAAAGTGTGCCAATGTGCATTGGATATTGAAAACAATGGAATTTTAATGAAACTTCGTCAAACAGCTCTTATTATTCGTGAACCTAATCTTATGCTTGGTTATGGACAAGATAGAGCAAAACAGCAGTGTTTAAAAAACCCTTCATCTCCTGGGTTAGTTTGTTTTTTCTGCCTGATTTATTTTATCTGTTTTTTCAGTTGTCCATTTTTCAAGTCAATTGGAAATTCGCTTCCTCCGTTAGATAGTGCAAAAGCATGGAAGCGTTGGAAAATGGATTCTGGAGCAATGAATGGAAAAGACACCGCTTTATTTTTGTACTGTGC
Source organism: Panagrolaimus detritophagus (assembly GCA_034700145.1). Lineage (NCBI taxonomy): Eukaryota > Metazoa > Nematoda > Chromadorea > Rhabditida > Panagrolaimidae > Panagrolaimus > Panagrolaimus detritophagus. The sequence continues at coordinate 6,830 of JAQIXH010000198.1, forward strand.
CCTTAACACTAATGTCAGTATCGAAAAATACTATCAAAATTTTGAATGGAATAAAAAGTATCATTACTAAAAATCAAAAATAAACACGTAATTTTTTTTGTAAATTTGCGTAAACAAATAAACAAAGTAATTTTATCACGCATGTTTTTCTGACCCGTTTTTGCTGAAAATAACTAACTTGTATACTAGACGTCCTTAATGGAAGTTTTTTCGAGAATGAATTTTTTTAAAACACAATTTTGTTAAAAGAGCTTTTAGCATTTTGAGTGGGAAGCATTGTGCAATAATAACTGGCTTATTGCATGCTATATCAGTCAATTTACGATGTCTACAGACGAAATTAATTGACGTTTTTAGAAAACTATAAAGTTTTAAAAGCATGATGTAAAGCGTAGAAAGTTTTTGAAAATTGATATTGAAATTGTCGCCTACATCATTTACTTGATATTTTTGTATACATATAGAATAGTTTTGTTTCTAGCGTTTACAAATGCTATAAAAAATTTGAAAGCGTTTCAAGTTTTTAGATTTTTTTACTATACAACAGTATTGATTTTATATAGTAGCGTCATACAAAAAACATGGATAACAAAAATAAGAAAGTAGCTACTAGCTTTCGAGAAATGGTAAGGTCATACACTGTATGTAGGAAAATGCTATAATGTATTTTAGCTCCGGTATGCCACAACTTTTGATTATTTTTTACTTGTTCTTGGTATTGGCGGAAGCATTGTAACTGGGTTTCTAAATCCAGTAATATCATTTACAACAAAAGATATTCACACTCTTATGATGGCAACACATGGAGATATCTTGCTGAAAGATGAGAAGATTATTGATTTTGATGATGTTGCAATTAAAGTTATATGGATTTGTTTGAAATTGGCCTTTATTGCTAGCTTATTATTTTTATATGGATATATGTCGGTATGTAGGTTGTTCCAAGGGAATATTAATGAGGATATTTATAGAGTCTAAGTTTTTACTGGCTATGTGAAAGACAAATTCAAATTATTCGAAAACATTTCTTTTCTGAAATTCTTCATAAAGATATGGAATGGTACAATTCTCATCATGCAGGAGCTTTAACTCAAAAAATGACAGCAGTTTTTGATCAATTAAAAGATGGAATTTCTGATAAAATTGGTTTTGTTGTTCATTCGGTTACAAGTTTACTCTGTGGTATTGCAATAGCATTTTATATGAAGTAAGCGCTTTTGGATTCTTTTTGACAACAAAAAATACAAATTTTTAGTTGGAAGATGGCAACTGTCATGCTTATAACAGCTCCATTTATTACCCTTACTCTAAGCTTATCAGCAACAAGTTTAAAAAAGATAATTAAAAAAGAAATGAAATGTTATGATGAAGCTAGTAATATTGTTGCTGAAATTGTATCAAACATTAAAACAGTGATATTTTTTAATGCACAAGAATTTGAAAACTGCCGGTAAAGATGCAGACAGAAGCTTGTAAATAAAATTTATGCACCTAAGAATTTTAGTTATGAACAATGTCTCAAAAAAGCTCAAGAATCAGGTATCCATAAATCTGCCATTGTTGCTGCTTCTTCTGGATTTTTTGCACTTTTTATGAACATTTCTATGGGTATTGCTTTCTATGTGGGTACTGTATTAGTATGTGGAGGAGAAATGGAATCTGGAAAAGTATTTTCAATTTTTTGGGCTATCATGCTTGGTGCAACAAGAGTTGGGCAATGTATTCCAGTTATTGATTCCATTCTTGCAGCTAAAGTAGCTGCCCATGAAATTTTTAGTATTATTGATAGCGTAAAATTATTTTATATTATCAATAATTTTTAACGTTATGTTATAGGAATCTCGACTTAAAAGTTCTTTGAAAAGTGGCAAAAAACTCGAAAAAATAAACGGAAACATTAAATTTCGTAACATTCATTTTGCTTATCCTTCTCGACCTACTGTTAACGTACTCAATGGAATAACGTTTGATGTAAAAGCTGGACAAAAGCTGGCTTTTGTTGGTCATTCAGGCTGTGGAAAATCAACAATTTTTCAACTTCTTATGAAATTTTATAATCCTTCTAAAGGTTTCATTACTCTTGATGACATCCCGATCACTTGTTTAAATACCACTTGGTTAAGAGAATCATTTGGTGTTGTACCTCAAGAGCCTGTAATTTTTGATGGTACTATTGAAGAAAATTTAAAACTTGGAAGAGATATTTCATTTAAGGATATTAAAGAATCTTGTCGAATTGCAAACGCATTGGAATTCATAAACAGGTTACCACACGTATGTTTACATTTTTTTTATATTTTGCTATAAAAAAATTTAGGGTTTTCAAACAATTATCAATGAAGGTGGTATAAAACTGTCTGGAGGTCAAAAGCAACGTCTTTGTATTGCAAGAGCATTAGCTTCAAATCCTTCAATATTGCTTTTTGATGAAGCTACATCTGCTTTGGATTATGAATCTGAACGTTTAGTACAAGAAGCCATTGATCGAGCATCGAAAACTCGAACATCCATAACAATTGCTCATCGATTATCAACAATCAAACATGCAGATAAAATTATAGTTTTTGAAAATGGCACTGTAGTTGAAGAAGGAACTCATGAAGATTTGATGAAACTTAACGGCGTCTATGTAAATATGGTTACAGCTCAAACGATTAATAGAAAAGATGATAGTCAGGTGGTACATGATTATCCTCCGAAGCAAAATGAGAAGTCGAAAGAAGATTCCAAGCAATTATCAAAGTAATAATAATTACTCCTAATTCACATCGAAACGAAGGTTCTTTTTTTTTGGTCAGATGCCTGGCAAAGTGCTTTTGTTGGCATTCGAAAAACCGCCAAATTTAAAAATCTCTTGCTAAAAATTTTTATGTTTTTCTCGAATAAAAAAAAGTTTTTCACAAACTTTTACAAAACTTTACGAAAAAAACAAACTTTTCTTTTTTTGGTGATTTTTTATCGGATTTTTAACCACCCTATAAGTTCGTTTTATCGTAAAACTTTGTAAAAATTTGTGAAAAACTATTTTTTCCGACAAAAACATAAAAATTTTTAGCAAGAGATTTTTAAATTTGGTGGTTTTTCGAATACTAACAAAAGCACTTTGCTAGACATCGGATCAAAAAAAGAACGATTTATTCGATTTCAATTCGATGTGAATTGTCTTCAAAAAACGCTTATTTTAGCATCGAATTGTTGAATACTTCACCAAAAGTTTCACAACGAGAAATACTGAAATATGGAAAAACGGAAATTAAATATTTTATCTTTGGAACTTTTTATTCTTTTATAACAGGATGTCGTTACCCTCTTGGAGCAATACTAATGGGTCAGATGTATCTGATACTAGCGATGCCAAATTATCATAAAGCTGAACAGGATTGCCTTTGGATTGCAATTAGCTTCTTGATACTGGGGATTGCCTCTTGTTATACATGTTATAAAGCTGGATATACATTTGGAAAGGGAGCAGAGAAATTAGCCAGTAAAATGAGACTTGATCTTTTAAATGTAAGGTTAAACGGTATACATAACTGATAACAAATTGGCTTTTATAGAACATAATTCATCAAGATGGATATTATTTTGATAAATCTTCACATACAAGTGGAATCTTAACTGCTAGACTGGCAACAGATGCTCGAAATGTGCAAACTGTATTGGGTCCAAAACTATCTGAAGTTTTACAAGGGATTACTTCTTTGATAACTGGCATATTATTAGCAATTTATTGGAGTCCGACATTTGCTGCAAATTGTCTTATAATTGTTGTACTATTTGTTGGTGCTCAGATGTCAGTTGCGAAATTGATAAAAAATCAAAATTACAAAGGAAAAAGTATGGCCGATGAATCAACTAAAATTGCATATGAAGCAGTTGAAAAAATTTCTACTGTTCAAATGTTTATGTTACAAAATATTATGCAAAACAAATATTGCAAAGCTCTTCAACAATATTACTCCCGATCATTGACTACAGGATTTTATCAATCTTTCATATATGGAATGAGCCTTGCCTTCCCAGGATTAAATTTTGCTATTGCATATAGCTGTGGAATCTATTATGTTAAAGCTGGATCAACTACTCCGCAAATAATTTTTCAGTTAGTTTTACTCCATAAGTCCATTTTTATTTAGAGCATCTTTTGCCGCTCACGGCAAAAGATCACGGAGAAATCGAAAAAGCCCACCTCAAAATTTTTTCTGTGTTGCACAAATCTTCACAGTTTTCTAAGTAAATTGCATTTTCCATTTTTTAGATGTATCGAAGCATTGAATGTTGCATCAATTGTTATTTTGCAAAGTACAAAATATTTACCAGAATATATTTTAGCAAAAGTATCAGCGGAAGCCATTTTAGAAATGTTAGATATTACCCCTCGAATAGATTTTTACTCCAACAAAGACACTGCCTCAAACCTCAGTGGTTCAATTGAATTCAAATCTGTGAATTTTGCATATCCAACGAATGAAAGCCGCATGGTTTTAAATAATTTGAGCTTTGAGGTTCCACTCGGAAAAACAATAGCTTTAGTAGGACCTTCAGGTTCTGGTAAATCAACCTTGATTCAGCTAATAAATAGATTTTACAATGTCAACAATGGTTACATTAAAGTTGATGATTTTAATGCTAATCAAATAAATCTTTCAACTTTGAGAGATTTATCTGCTGTAGTGGAACAAGAGGCATCACTTTTTAATTTATCCATAAAAGACAACATTGCATATGGAATAAAAAATCTTCCATTTTCAAAAATCAAAGATGCTGCAAAATTGTCAAATATCGATTATTTCATTGAATCACTTCCTGAAAAATATGATACTTTTATCGGGGCAAAAGGTATGCAGCTTTCTGGTGGACAACGGCAAAGAATTGCCATCGCTCGAGCCATAATTCGTGATCCAAAACTTTTAATCCTTGATGAAGCAACTTCAGGTTTGATATTTACCATCCCTAAAAATTTGATTAAAACATGTGTGTCTTTAGCTCTGGACACAAAATCAGAAAAAATTGTTCAAGAAGCACTCAACACTGCCTGCAATGGTCGAACGTGTATTACAATAGCTCATAGACTTTCTACTATTCAAAATGCTGATACTATTATCGTTATTCACGATGGAACCGTGTTAGAAATAGGCAGTCACCAAAGTCTACTATCACAAAAAGGTCTTTATTATCAAATGATTCAAAAACAACATATGGAATAAACAAATTTTATCAGTGTTTTTTTATAATAAATACATAACTAGCATACCTAAAAATATAAAAAAATAAATTTTCATTTATTCTGTCAGTAGTAAAAAATTGATACACACTTTTTTCAAAATTTATCATAAATTATTTAAGTTAGCATTTTTTGCATTCTTTCTTTTATGCCATCGACATTCCCTTTTATTGATGATCGGTCGATCAATCGATTCAGCACTTATTTGTTTAAAAAAGCTTTAAAAAACATAAAATCAAAAAAGTAAAAAATTTTAATTTTAAAAAATACCCGAGAAAATGAGGATGGTTGAAAAAGTTAGCAAGGAATAATTTTATTCGTTATTCAACTCCATAACTCTTTTCACAATCAAAAATCTGTCATTAGAAATCTTGAAACGAAAAATAAATGCCGCGATTGCAATTTTTGTGCTTCCATTTTTTGATAAAAAACAGAAAGCTTTCATTTTGCTCTGATTTATTCATTCAAAACCTGTTTTTCACATTTTTCTCTCTCTTTCTGAAAAAAATGTTTCGACAAATTACTTTTGTTCGAACTGTTCAATTGGATGAATCTTCAGAAATGCTCATTAAACTTTCTGACAATCTGGAATTTACTTTATGTCGTAACTGGTGGACTAGTACTCACGAAATTAAAAATGTCAAAGGTGATTTTGAGATTACAAAGATTACAGAAACTTATGGTGTGTTTAATTTAAAAAATAATCTTATTTATCTAAACATATTTTTTTAGATGATGGTGAAACAAAAGAACTAATATACGATAAATCTTCTTCCGTGTTTCAAGCATGTTTTCTTCAAATAACAATTCTAACATTTTATATTACTGCAATGGTTGAAATGACTGAAATGAAAGAAGAAGAAAGAAATAAAAAAATAAGAGAAATGTGTGCTGTTAAATATGAACTTCAAATTCCTTCTGCTCTTCTCCAATGCTTAAAAATTTGTGAATATTTTCCAAAAGAATTTTTTTTACCTGGATATGGATACAAATTCACATATTTCGTTAGCAAAATCAAGGAATCAACAGAAAATGATATTGAAATTACGATTGAAAATCCATATAATGTTGAAATAGAAGGTAGGCATATTTGTTTTGTAAAAATTTTAAATTTTTTTTATTTTTAGGCAAAAAAGGTGATTATAAATTTGTTTGTGATTCAACAAAAAGCATTATTTTGCCTTTGTTATTCAATTTTTATAATGATGAAATCCCTATTATTGAAGAAAGTGAACCTAATTCTAATGAACTTCATGAATTACCACAAGAATCCCCAATTGACGAAAGTCGTCCAGAATCAGTCATTCCATCATTTTCATCAAAAGCAACAACACTTTTACATAAAATTGAAAAAGCCGATTTATATTTGCAAAACTGAAGTTAAAATATTAAGAAAACATTTTGAAAAAGGCTTTTTCATCATAAAGCTCTTAAAAATGTTTAATTATATCCATGGACAATTCAGAAACCTGATATTTTATTTGTTCAAGATCTTTGAAAAAATTTGTTTCATCTTTTTTTGATTTCTGTGTTTTATTTTTCGTTTTGTAATAAATTTTGACAAAAAAAATGCTTGTAAAATTTTCCAAAAATTTTGCAAAAAGATAAAGTTTACAAAACTAACTATGTTTTCCTCTGTTTATTTTTTTAGATGTTTTTTTAAAAATTATTTGTTTACGACAGAAAATTATTTTTGATGAAAGAACAATTTTTTTATTAGTTTTTGTTTTCAACCACAAAAATAGATGCATAATTATTTTACGAAATTAATATTTTACTGTAAAACTTTAATTTTATTTAAGTCATTTTTTGCAAGAAAAAAAGATATCATTTTTCAAAAATTGAATATTAAAATTTTCAAAGAATACAAAATTAGTTTAAAGAAGAGCTTTTTGACTTTTCACTTTTCATTGGATCATTGCCTCCTTTTCTGGACGAAGGTTTAAGACTTTTGAATGAATCTCCAATTCCTTTTGTTCCATCTGAAGCTGCTTTCAACATTTTTTGGAGAGCAGGTGAAAGAGAATCTGAAATATCTTCGGTCATTCTTCCAATATTTTCTCCAACGTTTCTTCCAATTTCTGCTCCGCCACCACTTTTTGAACGTTTTAAACGAAGTATTTCACTGATTGTTTTATCATGATCTTTTTGAGGATGTTCTGCTCCGAGACTAAAAAAATAGGTATTAAGAAAAAATAATTATTAGAGTTAGAGCCAGGATCGAAAAAAGTTAGGATAACAAAATTTTAAAATCTTAATGATTATACAAAATTTATGTACTTACGAATCTGCACAATTAATTTCATAAATAAATACCAAAACAAAAGTAAATACCAATAAATATTTCATTTTTTATTATTTCAATTGAAAGTAATTTGATAAAAATGCATTCAAGTTTCTTTTATACTTTTTAATTTTGTTTACAATCACTCGGTTTAAATGTTTGATCATTTATTTGTTTTTCAACGAACTCTAATTATTTTGTTTTTTATTTTTTCATCTCCGATTTTGACATTGTTTTTTTTTTCTTCAAAAGATGTAGTTTTAAAACAAACTTGTTTTTGTTGTTGTTGAAAGTGAATAAACGGGAACGTTATTGATAAATGATAAAAATTGAAATTAAGAAATTATATTATTTTTTGTCTGCGAGTACATATAATGTTTCAGTGCAGAAATATTGCAGCAGGTTTTGAAGATATTATAGCCTTGGTTTAGCGCCTGTTACAATGCGTAAGAAAAAAACACATCTGCAATGCAATCAAAAAATGCTTGCCAGTTTATGTCAGCCGATTCTATCATTTTTTTCTTTGGATTTTTTGAGCAAATGTAATTTTGCGGGTCAGTGAGAAAACAATTGATTATTTTCTCATAGTCACAAAAAACAGATTAACATAAAAAAGAGAGACTAGGACCCTTTAAAAAAAAGCAAATAAAAATATCTGTACTTGGAATTATTTTGGATTTAATTGACTTATTTTTGGCTGCTGGATTTTATTTGAATATTTTAATCTTTTTATGCTTAAAACACGAAATTTGAAGATTCGTCAATGAAAGATCTGCAATACCAATGCCATCTTCATTGTTCTTTTCAACTTCGAAGAAACGTAATACCTGGCACAGGAAATACAGTTGGTACCACAAGCAGCAATATTCAAGACATTCAACAAATTATTCAGATCAAAGAAGATAATCGGAAAGCCAAAAATTATTACAAAGAAAAATCTTTTATTTCTAGTGAAACTGATAGCTATCAATGGTTATTGATGGCTTGATCGGTATCATTTTTGTTGGGAATGTTTGTTGGTTTTGTGTTCAGTTGCTGCAAAATTCACCAAAAATAACCGACGGGTCTTCTTTACTTTATCGTGCCAAATTTGTTGGCGTAGCCAGATTGAAATTCTGAAAATTCACACAAAAAGCAGAATGGCACAATATTTTAGATCAAAAACAGATGCTCGCCATCGGTAATATTTATTTTAGTTTTAATTAATCAATGATTTTCAAATTGTCAGAATCTTTTTTCTTATTTACTGACAATATCAATGATTTGTTGTGGAACCTTGTATGTTTTTTAAGACTTCAGCAGATTAAAAGTGTGCAGATCCAAAGGTTATTTTATCCTGACACATATGGAAATAATAATGAAATATTTAAAAAAGTTTTGAACGCATTGCAAAAAAATATTCTGCTGAAACGGTGCATCAAATACATAGACAAATAAAAAAGCTGACACAACAAAAAATTGTGTCAGCTTTTTTCGGAGTTCTCACTTTGTTTCTTTTTAAACGCAGATCAACACATTTCATATGTGCGCCATACACACACACAGTTCTGCCACAACGAGGCAGAAAAAAAAACAATAGTTCCACGATGTGCAGAGCTGTCTAGGGGGGAACACTTTTCTTTCCACATTTTCCATAAAAAATTTAAATCCGAAGAAATAAAAGAACAAAAACTCAAGAAAAGGAAAAATTTCCGACGCTGATTCTGACTTCTGAATCCTTAACATCAATAAATTTTGCGTTAAATATTGTCTACTCATCGAGACGAATCGATTAGTATCATTTTTGAAGCATCTGAAGCGAGATTCGAAAAAATGGATTCTGAATCTTTAAAAAATTTTAAACGCTCAGATGTATCAATTACATGCTCAGGACTTTTATCCATTTTATAGAAAACGTTAAACATCTTTATGGCTTCAAGATTTTGTTTTATAATTTTGTATGGAGGAAAAGTGTTCCCCACTGGACATGTCCTGCAGTTTATATGGAGAGTAACACACCGCGAGTTCTCCTTTTCTTAAAAAAAGGCTTTTGCATTTGGCTATTTTTGACTGCATTTTATAGGAAATACTGCATTGAACTAAAAATCCATTTGATTCCTTCTTTTTTTTGGTCGCTTTTTTTGTTTTAATATTTTATTCTTTTTTTAAGCTAAAATACATTATTCATTGGTGTTTTTTTCTGTTTATTAATTACTTAAAGTAATTTGGCAATAAAAACTTTATAATCTCACATTCAGCTTTGGTAAAAAAAACATTATTAATTTGAGAAAATCAACTGATATAATACAATAGCATAAATAGTTAAAAAATAAAAACGTTTTTTTACAAAATTCTGCATTGTTTTAAATAATATGGCAATGTTCTTAAAAGTACTTACATCAAAAATCTTATTTTTTTAAACATTTTTCTGAAAAAATTTACAATGTGAAAATTTTCAACATCTTTGTTTTTTATCAAAATCGGAAGGACGCTTACAAAACGGCGTTAAAAAAAGGGAAAATGGTTGAAATAAATCAAAGAAAAGTTTTTGAAAGAAAAAAAAGAAACAATAGAAAAAACGACGTCAACTTTTTTGTGTCTTTGTTATCAATCAAAAAACCTTAAAAATTGGAGTAAAATATTTCAATTGATTTTTTTTGTGTTTTAATGAAAGAATTCCTTTTTCTTCAAAATCATCAAAGGTACGTTGCGTTTTTTAAAAAAGAGATAAAAATAAAAACTTTTTTTTAGTTTCTCTGAAATGTCAAAAGTTCAAATAATACCTGGAGATTTATTCTTTTTTCTTAAAAAGTTACAACCTTCTGGTGATGCCTATGAACGTGATAATCAAAATAATATTGACCAAGAATTAACATATTATCATGTTGGATTCTTTTATAATGAAACAACATTAATTC
>JAQIXH010000199.1:0-17217 GCA_034700145.1 Panagrolaimus detritophagus
TTCAATGAAGAAAAAAATACTTAATTAAACTTGGAAAATTGGTAACAGATTTAAGAAAAGTAGAAAACTGTCACATTTCAAAAATTAAAGTGTTTTAAACATGAAATATGTATTTGTGTGGCAGAAAAACAATTTCGAACAAAAAAATGAAAAACTGATGTTGCAAAAAACACATTAGGGAGATCTGGGATAAGTAACTATAAGGGATTTGAGGTATCCTCTAAGATAAAACTTGCCAAAAAGTAATCACTGGAAAAACGTAAATATTTAGAAAAACATCAAGAAAAAAGAAGGTTTCAAAAGATGATGAAATCAGATTTTTTAGAAATCGTTGCAAGACATTTTTTGACACAATTTAAATTTTAAATATTTTATAAATAGCAAAAATAAGGAAAAATTATATTTTAGTACCAAAAATTTGTAATACAGAGTTTTTCAACATTATTACCAAAAATTAGTAATAATGTTTTAGTCATAATGTTGAAAAACATAGGCCGCTTTTGTCCTTAACTTTAAAAGAAATAAATCAAAAAGGCCCCATTAACATTGACCGATGCACCCAACTTGAAAGAAAACTAATAATTTTTAAAATTAAACATTTCAGCAAAAACTTATTTCCACTTTTTCCCTATTTTTTTCTTGAATAAACATTCATTTGTTAATCCGCTTAAACCTTATCTCTTTTTATCAAATTTTGCAATCAGTTGAAAATCAAAAGAATTTTTTTTTCGTGTGCTTTTAATACCTCCATTCTTATAATATTTATTGATTTATTTTTTTAACCTTCAAAGTTAGTTAAAAAAATTTGAAAAGAAAAAAGGGAGAAAGATTTATATGCCGATAAGTTTTTGGGAATAAGACACATTTTGATTAATGACCCTAGAGGGGATCATCGTCATTATCATCGTCATTGGGCATTGTTTTTAAAAAAGGGAAAATATTAAGTAGCAGCCGTTAAACAGATTTCACACTTGCGCGATTAAATTTTGAAGAAAAAAAAACATCAAAAAACCGCAATAATAAAAAAATTTTTAAGAGAAAGGGTTTAAGCTTAAAAACAGAAGAAAAAAGAAATGCCGAAAAAGGAAAAAATGAAAGAAACGGGATTTGACTAATTGAATTGAAAATGAAAAAGGAGGAGCTCAAAAGGAAAGAAAAAGGCAGCCGATGAAAAATAAATGAATGAATGCGCATCTTTTTTTTTGGTTAACCAAGAAAAAAGCAGCAAAAAAGAAAAATGACCAGCTGCAAAAATTTTTGAAGAATGAAAAAAAAATATTGAAGCCTTTTTTGGAAGCAGTTATTTCGTTTTTGAGTGATGGTACGCAAAATTAGAATGCTTTAATTAAAGCTAATAAGTGACTTTCGAAATTTTTAAAATTGCATTTTTTTAGCTTGAAACAATATTTTTGTGGAAGCCTCAGTTTTTGAAGATAATGAAAATGGGCAATTTTCAATGACTACACTCTTGAAACCGATGATGAAGAAGGAAGGAATGAATGATACACGAGAAAAAAACGGGAAAAAAATTTACATTTTTTGATGAATCATTTTTGGTCTCAAAATAGTCAAGTTCAAGACAAAACAGGCGTGGGCAAAAAAAATATATTTCCCTAATGAGTTACAAATGATCGATGAGAAGCTTTGTATTTTGGAGATTTTGTATGGATATTGATTTGGCAAAAAAAGGGATTTTCTATTAAATTTTTTTGAAAAACGGCAGATTTGAGCGAGTTGAAAAGGGATAAATTGGAAACCAGCATTTAAGTAACGGTCAATGGCATTTTTGAAAATAGTAATATTAACAAAAAATGTACGATAAAAATTTCTTCAGAGTTACTATCAAAATGATAGTAACAAAAAAGTGACGATAAATATTTATTTTGTGTTACTATCAAAAATGATAGTAATCGAAAAATAACGATAAACGAAATTTTTTTGTTTTTTTTCTTCTTGATAAAAAGATTTTCAACGCTGCGTTTAAATATTTTAAAAATAACTAAAAAACTGGATGAAAATAATATAAAAGTCCGAAAAAAACTGACCACCCAAGAAAAAAAATACAAAATGAGAATGAGAATGAAAAAGTAAGCCATTTATCCTTTTTCGTATAAAAATGCCACCAAATAATTTCTCCATGGCTTCCTTTCTTTTTTCTCCCAAATTTTAGTTTTGCAATTTAAACCCCAAAAAAGGCACAGGAAAGCATAATTCTCGAAAAATGCCTTTTAATCCCTTTTTTTACCCCCGGGTTTTTTTATAAATTTGGCAATTTATTTTCTGTTTTTATTCTTTAAAAAATTGTTTCAAAACGAAATTTAACAAAAAACAATAGAAAATTATATTTTTTGTAAAACCTTAATTTAACAAGAATAAAGAAAGAACAGTGGCATTTGGAAAGTATTATTCATACTTCCCCAAACAAGAATAAAAAAAAGTGGCCAAATCAGCTGCTGTCGTTATTTTTTTTGTGTCTGTTTTTGCCACGTTTCTCTCTCTCCTTTTTTTGATTGAATGAATAATTGATTTAGGGCCGGCAAAAAAAGCAACCGAGGACACAGAGGCAGCAAAAAAAGCAATAAATTATTGTCTTTTTTGTTTTTAAAAAAACTACGATCATTAATTTTTGTTAAGAAAAAAAAATCAGTGATAAATGATAAAAAAAAGTTTTTACAAATCAAATAATTAATTAATTAAGACATATGATGAGAATGACGAAATTATAAAGTAATGTCTCGAAACGAAAATTGCGAAATAATTTTTTTAAATGTTAAATCTAAAAATAAAAACTAACCCTTAAAACTGCTGTTGTATTAACAGTTCCAGCTGAATTGCTTGCTGAACATAAATAATATCCAGAATCCAATACATCCAAATCACTAATAATTAGCTTTGAAAAATATTCTTTATTTCGAACTTTTGTTCGACGATTTTTTTCAAGTGGTGCATTATTTTTTAGCCATCTAAAACCTGATTACTGTAATTGAATATCCCGACACGAAAATCACAAACGTGAAACTTATTGGAAGCGGGGCACCTGCAGCTTCACATTTTAGTCGAACTTCTCCACCAAGAGCTCGAGTAACATTTGGAAGGGATGAAGTTAAACGGAGATACGGTCGTTTACCCGTTGAATCATCCATTCTGAAAAACAAATTTGCATAATTAAAGGATATGGATTTTTTAAATCTCGGATTAGGAAAATACATTTTTTTAAAAAATGACACAATATCCAATTAGAGCGATACATTTAAGATTTTTAAAGGGTCAAGGAAGGATTTATAAAATACAAAAAAAATATGCAAATTTTCTTAGCTAACAACAAAAAACTAATAAGCTTGCAGTAGCATGGATGTCAAGATATCCTTAGGCTTTATGAATATAAATATTTCAAAAGAAATTTGTTTCGAGTATTTTTTATGTCGGCGTGTCATCTTTTTTCTTGGTCTCGACTTCTTTTTTACAAATTAGCTTCAGTAACGCTACTACTTTTTGAACATTACTTAAGCTTGGAAAAGAGAGGAATTTTAAATCGATGAAGCATGAGAAAATTTTGTTTTTGCAAAAACAAAAAAGTTGTATAACAAATTAACGCCAAAAAAACTGAAGGAAAAACGTAATCTGTTTTTCATAAAATTATTCCAGGAACGAATAAAATGTAAGAACGAAAAAGTACAGTAACCAAAAATGATGAAATATCGTTCAAATACGTCTATTATGTAAATTTTTTTATGAAACATGATTTCAAAAATAATTTAAAATAACGTATATTAATAAATTAAAATTCTTTAAATTTTAGCTTAAATGTATTTTCCAAGTTCTAAATTATTTCAATAAAACATTAGAGCAGCATTTTCAAAAAAAGCGATAGTAACAAAAAATAACGATAAACGTTTTTTTGTGTTACTATCAAAAAGATAAAAATATGCAAACCACGATAATTAAACAATTTGTGTTACTATCACGCTGGATTAACAATCCTTAAAAAAATTTTCAATTGCTTTAACACAAAATTTATGAAATCTAAACTTTAATTGGCATTTTAAAAAAAAGCGATAGTAATAAAAAGTGACGATATTATTTATTTTCCTGTTACTATCGAAAAGATAGTAATCGAAAAATGTTAAAATTAGACAATTGGTGTTATTATCATCCTCAAATAACTTATATCCCTAAAATGCAAAATAAGCTCTACTAAAAACTCATTTACACAACAACTTTTAACACTTACAAAATTTCATGCATGCAAAAAAAGTAGAACAAAGAAAAAAACTTCTTGAATATTCATTAACTTTTTATTTTTCTCCTTTTTTGGAATTAAAAAACAATTTTTAAAATAAAAAAGTCATTAAAAACAATAAAAAACTTTTTTTATGTATATTTAAAAAAAACGAGGCAATAAATCTTAAGGGTTAATCAACACAGAACAAATAGAAAGGAAAAAGAATGGGGAGAGGCCATTAGTGCCTTCATTAAATGCGACACTTTTGCGATTTATGGGTTTTTCTTTTTGGGGTTTTTTTTGGAAGAAAAAAGAAATTTATTTTTTTTTCGAGAGTGACTCGAGCTTTTTTTAAGGAGGACCAAAGTGAGAGACAGGAATGGCAAGCAAAAAAGATGGACCATCCTTCATTTTTGTTTATGAAAGAAGAAGTTAGTTTTGCTGCTGCAGCAGTTTGGCTTGCTTCTGTTTGACCGGAATTAACTTGAATTTTTTTTGAGAGGGAAAAAGAAAGGCAAGGATGAGAAAGAAGATGAGGATAAGCCTTGTAGGAATAACAGCAGCACAAAGCTCGTTTGGAACAAAGAAAAGAGGGACAAACCCTTTGGTCCTCTTCCCTAGCTCTATGTCCAGCTGATGCAAGTTAGAGAAAGTGTTTGTAATGGCCAGTTTTTCCCCTCTTTTGTCCTTAAACGAATAAGTAGCATTCGTTTTTAACTGCAACAAAATAATTTTTAGGCAGTTGGCCATTTTTTTCAAACAAAGTGTTTCATTTTCTTTAAATATATGCCCGAATGAGGTCGCCTTTTTGCTATAGGGGGTATAAGTGACTTAACGATCTCTGACTGGACTGTCTTTCTCTTGATTGGCTACTTGCTAGCTTATAATATGACACGAAAAAAAAATTTGAAAGAAGATGGATAAGGCCATTTTTTTGACGGCATCCAACAAAAATTGAAATAACAAAAATGAAAGAAAAAGCGAAAAAAAATGAAACATTAAAAAATTTTTTAGAATTAATGAGGATAAACTGGTTTTTGAATAAATAGTCTTTCAATGAAGAGTACTGTAACAAGGGAAAGCTAAAAGCTTTTTTTGGGAGGGATTTGGTCAGCTGCAATTTTAGCTTTAAATTGGTGAAAAATAGCTTGTAAAATTTAAAAGAAAAAAGTGACCATAATTTGATTTTTTAAAGTAAAATTTAATTTTGCAAAATATTTTATATGAACCCTTACAAAAATTTTGTTAATAAAATCAGATAAAAATTGATTTCATGTTTTCAAATCCAATTCAATTTAATCTTAGTCCGACTTAAAAAATAAAGGATGGTTCAAGAAATTTCCCGGTTTTCTTTTGGGTGGCAAATTAGTACTGTTAAAGTTATCAAAAAACGGATTGCGATTCTGTAAATAACAAAAATATTTTTGTTATTTACAAAACCGCAGTCGGTTTTTTGATAACTTTAACAGTACTAATTTGCCAGCCAAAAGAAAAGGCGAGAATTTCTTGAGCCACCTTGTATTACTCAAATACTAATCACAAAAATTTAAAAAGTGCGATTTCAAGAAAGTTTTAAAGCTAAAATGCCAAAAATCAACATTTTAGTCAAAATCTTTTTTTACTGTAACTTATATCCAGGGAAAAATTCTAATTCAAACTTAAGGTGAGTTGCGTTCTCATTTTTAACAATTTTTTACGTTTTTCATTTTTAACAAAAACCCTGATTTTCAGGTTCATGACTTTTCGAAGAAAAACATATCAAACCTTAAGTTTGGATTTGAATTTTTTGCAGGATATAAGATACAGTATAAAAAAAATTTTCACTAAGATGTTGATTTTTGGCATTTTAGCTTTAAAACTTTCTTGAAATCGCACTTTTTAAATTTTTGGCGCTCGCTTTAATGCATTTTTTAAAGCTTTTTAATCTAATACAGTATCTAAAAATCTCGTACAGGTAAAAAAAGCAATGTTAAACAAGGTTCAACAAGTTTTAACTCTTATCTTATCTCTCTCTCTCACTTCTTTCTTCTACCGTTTCACCTTTCGCAACATTATATTACTTTTTTTCCCGGAAATTAATTAAAAAAGAAAAAGTGAAAAAAGAGTAATAAATCAAAATTGAAAAACAAATGGGACAACAAGTTTACGACCTCGTATCTTTCTTTTTTATGTATTTTCAATGTTTCAACAAAAAAAGAAAAATAAATGACTTCAGTTTTAAATGCCTTGTTCGCGCGCGTACTTGCATACTCGTGTGCGCCTTGTGTCCATTTTTTTTGCGCGCATAAATAACGAACAACACCATTTTTAATAGGGGGTCCAAAAAAGGGCAACAAAGAAGGAAGAAGATGTTGTATATGAGCAGTCATTCATTTTTATTCATTTCAGTCAGTCCATAAATCGCACATAATCAATTCTTTTCTTTCTTTTTTGTTTTCAAAGCCGCTGCAGTTTTACTGGACATCCCACATTTGGTGGGTTTAAAATGGTTTGTCATTGCCCATTTTTGTAGCAAGCACAGTAGGAGGCCCTTTTTTTGCCTTTCTCTCTTGCGCAAACATTTTTGCATTCTGTTTTTTTCTCTCAACTAAAAATGGCCATGACCAATGTTAAACAATATGAAAATGAACTACCAGAGGTCAAATGAAAAATGGAGAGAAAAAAATGTGATCGATCGAAATATTAATAATATTATCATGGCTGTTTTTCATTCTGTCTCATTTTTCTCTCTTCCACCTACTCTTCCATTTTCGTCGACGAACATCAACGATGAAAGCAGTTAGATCAAATTTGCATAAGTCCTCTACCTCTTCAACTTGATCAAAAACATACGCAAATCTTCAACAATGTCGTCGTCGATGAATCACTTGATGGTGATCAAAAATAAGAGAAAAACAAGTGAGAAAAATAGAAACAATTGAAAAAACTTTGAAGTGATTTTTACGAACGACAAAAATCGCTTAAAATTGTTGTAAAAAAAGTGTTCGAAAAACAATCAAAAATAAAAAGCGGAAAATTTTTCGATAGTTTTGAAATTTTTTGTTTTATGGAAAAAGCTTTTTAAACTCAATTTAAACACATTTTTGAAGCAAATAAAAAGGGTGATTTTGCAAAGTAAAAACAATTTAAATATTTTCGAGAGCCTCAAAAAAGTTGATTTTGCAAAGTAAAAACAATGAAATTTTAAATCTAATATTTTTTTAAGAGGATGTTCTTCGAGAGCTGAATAAAAAAGGTTAAAACTTCCTTAGAGAATTTTTTTTCAAAACAAAAGTCAACAATCAGAAATTTGTGTTAGACAAGAATAAAATGCGTTTTTGCTTGATTTTCATATTCTTTTAAAGTGAAATGTGTTGATAATCTCCAAAAAAAATCTTTAAAGTGAGTTTTTACTGTCGTACAATTTATTTTAACTAATGTTTTCCTAGCACGAGAGAATTTACCTTAGAATGAAAGTGCATTTATGATGCAAATATATTATTTTAGAACGAATTTTTTTAAACGCATTTTCATTCTGGTAATTTTTTTCGTGCTAAAAAAGCATTAATTAAAATTATTTGTATGAACGTGGAAACTCCCTTTAAAAATTTAAAAGAATATCTGTATTTTGAAAACAACAAAAGCTACAGCATTTCTGTTAAAACTCATTTTTTTACAACTTCGAGCATAAATGGGAAAAAACGAAGAAAAAAAAAGTTAAATTTTAAGATACAGAAATCTGATTTTGGCAAATTTCAACTTGATGGCATTTTGTGGGTCAAATATGAAAGTTCTTATATCAAATGATAGATCTGAGCTAGGGGAACATAATGCAACAACAAAAAAATTTTTACAAAATTATGCAAATTTTAGTTTCAGAAAATTCACATAAATCCCCTGAGGCACTTTGAACAAAAAAGGATTTGATTTTCGCTCTTTTCAACCGTATTTTAGCCTATCCTGAAAGTTTCATGTCTGTAGCTCAAAATTTAACTTTTTTTTCTTCGTTTTTTCTTTAAATTTGAAAAAAAAGAGTTTTAATAATATCTTTTTAAAACATTTTCCGGTACTTTAAAGAAAAAAGAGACAAAAAATGAAATAAATTGAAATGTCCAGAAATATTTAAAGGCAAATGTAAAAACTTACGTTGTATTATAATCACCATATACGACATCATAATCTCCTGCAGGTTCAATAAATAAATCATCGTATGGTTTTGGGGCCATTTTATTATCGTCTCCACTTTCGCTATTTTCGTTTTTTTCTTCGTTAATAGAGGGTTCGTTTTCTTGTGAACTTGGAGTACTTGTTAAAACGGCATTCTTAATTTTAATATACGGCAATTTATAAATATTTGGTTTTGTTTGAGGTGCTAAAATTTGGATAAAAATTTTTAGAAATGATTTTAAAAGATTTTTTTTGAACTGAAAAAATAAACGATAATGACAGAAATATTTTTAGAAACATGAAAGAAGGATAAATAAATAGATTTATGATATCCATGTTTTAGGGTCTTGAAAGATGTCAAAACTAATATAGATTTGAAAAATTTTAAAAATCACGTTTACTTAAGCTTTAAATAATTGATTTTGACAAGAAAGATATCAGTAATATATGTCTCAACACGAACAACGGTAAATAAGAATGATGACAGAAGTTTAGAAGAAAAAACTTTTATGAAAATTTTGTAACTCCAAAAACAGTGTTCAGATTTATTCAATAAAAAATTAAATCCTGGAAATACAAATATGACAAATAACTTTTTCCTAAATATTTTTAGCTTCCCGAAAACCCAAAAAACCCTCTAAAAGATGACCATCCCAAAATAAAAAATAAAAAAAAAACTAAATTAACTCAAGTACCCCTCTTCTACTTCGAACATCCAAAAATAAAGGGGGACAGCAATCCTCGGTCAAACAATTTTTTTTTCTACCATTTTATTCTTGCTTGAAGCTTCAAGTGTGCGCGAAAAATTTCATGTTTTTGTGCCAAAAATGAACATCCGATTTTTTTTTCATTGAAGAAAAAAAGCAATTAAATAAGAGTTTTTTTAGGAGAAAAAAACTGGGAGCGGAGAGTAAAGGAAAAAGAAAGCAAGTTATGAATTAATGAAGAAAAATTAACAAAATAATAATAACAAAATTAGAATTCTATGGGTCATTGAACATTAAGGTTTCTAAAAAAAAGATGAAAAATGGAAATAAGAAACGAAATTTGAAGAAAATAATTTTGTGAGAATACAAAAACATATATATTATCATTTGAATGGAAGTTAAATGGTTTAAAGGAAATGGTACATATAAAATAACAACAACAATGTCAACATAATTGTTTTTTGTTGCTGATGGAAAGATTATAATAAAAATTTAAATACCCAAAATAGTTTACTTCATTTTAATATTTTAAGTTTTTAAATATTTTTATAAAATTAATAATTGAAAATGTCAAAAAAAAGATAATAAAACGATAGTAACATTTTTTTAGCGATAAACATAAAAAAGGTATTATTGAATATAGGAATGTGCATAGTTTTTTCAAAGTTGTGCAATAAACATGATTTTGGTACCAAAAAATCCAGAATCTTAATATTAATACGAATTGATAAAAAAAGTTATTAGGTTAAATGCTGATAAAAATGATAACTGGTAAAGAAAAAATGAAACTACAGTAATTTTTTTACCCGAATTTTTAGTTCCTCCATTCTCCAATTTGATATTGTGCCTATCAGATGCAGACTTTTTTTTCTGAATCAGATAAAATAAAAAATAAATGCGCGGAAGTGAGCGGTCAACATTTTATTACAGAAAAACAAAAAGCCGCAAATTGTCTCTGCACGTCTCTAATTAAAAATAACAAAAAAAATATGCGTTCAAAATTTTAAACTCTCAGAAATCTAGCAAAATTAATGTAAAAATGAATTCAAATATTTACAAATGCTTAATAATCATTAAATGCTAAAAAGTGGCAAAATTTAACGATTTTTCCTAGATTTTTGTTACTATCAAAAGGTTGTAATTATCATTCTTATTTTAAACAGTGCCAATTACAGACTTTCTATAAACATTCCCAACTCTTTTATTATTTTTATACAAAAATAAATAAAAACCAAAAAAAAAAACTTGTTGCAGCAACTACAAAAAAAATATATACTAAAAATTGCTGGAAACAACAAAAACATATAATCATAAGCTTATAACGACTCTCTTCTCTTTCGCTAAAAAAGGAACTAACAAGATTTAAAAAATCTGTTGTTCGAAAAAAATTTAAGACTATTTTTTCTCATGTTTCTTAAATTTTAAAAAATCCCATCATGTTGAACAAAAAAAGAAGCTTTAAAAATATTTTTTTGCCCTTTCTCAAATCTCAAATGTCGCTGATTTAATTTAAATTTTTTTGCGCAAAAAACGAGGGCAAAAAGATGGATTCTTGATTTTTGCCCTCGTTTTTTGGCACTTTAAAAAATTTTTAAGACAAAACTAAAGTTTATATTTTTTACGGATTATTTTTGCTTTTTGCTTTCTAAAATTTTGCAAAAAAGCAAAAAAATGCGAAATGCCATTGATGGTGTGTTTGGTTTTATATTATTTACTTTTATGAGAGACTTCATTCTTTTTTAGAGATAATGTTTATGAGACATCTATGATGGCTCCCCTTTTCTTTTTTAACGTAAAAAAGCAGGAGACAATATTTTTGGCACATTTACACTTTCTGCTGCAAAAGAAAGGAGCAAAAAAAAACACATAAAGAAAGGATTTAGTTCTTTTTTATAACGCATTTTGTGAGAAAACGTAGTTTTTTGAGACCCAAGTGGCACAGAAAAAAAATTTTTAACATTTTTGGCTGTAATTTTCGGTATAAAGGTAATCGAGGGCGTAGAATCCGAATTTAAATTCAGTTTTGGTGCTTTTATTGCTAGTTTTTGAGATATCATATGGTAGACCGGGTTTTATGCCAAATTAGGATTTGGAGGTAATAGTGGTCAAATGTGGTACCAATCGATTCGTCTCGTCGAGCTTATTCAGAATAAAAAAAAATTTGTTGCAAAAACTTTATTTTTAGTGGAATTTCATTCATTTAAAAATATGGGATTATGGTTTTTTAGCCATAATTCAAAAAAACCAGACCCAGGCCTAAAAACGGATTGCAGATTCGGATTCTACGGGTCTTTTTACCCCTGACTGCATATACCGTGTGTCATTTGAGGTTCGCTTCAGGACATAAATATTAGGCCAAACATTGCCGACTGAACATCTATAGCATCATTAGGGATATAAAAGTCAATGAATTTTTTATGGATCGGCTTCCCGGTGTCTTGCATAATAAAATATAATGTTGTTGGAACATTTTGGGTAAGTTTCAGACCCCCAGCATCAAATCTGACCATTTGCCATCAACTTGAATCTTACAATTTTAGCAACATGTCCAACATCAAAAAAATCGGATTTTTTGTTAATAATAAGCACCGATATGGTTTAATGATGATAAATATTGATAACAGTAATAACTTAAATGATTGCAGAATGGATTTTAAGCAATTTTGGCTTTTTATGAATTTTTTAAATTTCATCAATATTTGATTAATTTTCATATACGGTAATTGGACAAAAAGTACCAAAATTTGTTGGCAGGGATCAGTTTTTTTTGGTCTCATTTTCTTCTTCACATAATTTACATCTATCTGGAGCAAAATAAAAACAAAAAACGGATCATGCGATGTACTTTTATCATATTTTCTGCAAAAACTATATTTCCAGGACCATGTTCAGGACATAACTCATTGAATTTTGAAGATATTGACTAGTGGTGACTTTTATCATGTATATCTATGCTGTAAGGGGTTGTCCAGATCTGACGTCGGGTAAAAACACAAAATTTTGGAACCCCCCACCCCCTCCGTCAGATTTTTTCCTTTGATCTTTTGCCGCTTTATAAGGGAGCGTCAGATTTTGGTTGACCCCCTCCCCCCCTAAAACACCCGACGTCAGATCTGGACAATCCCTAAGAGTTATCCTGGAAAGTTTCAGAACTCCCGGATCATATTTCGCAATTTCGCGTCAAAATATAGTTCCAAAAATAAGCAACATTGGGTATGTTTAGAAAATGGTCTTTAAACTCGGGTTTTTCAAGTGAAATAATTATGTTTGCATTTCAAAAATTTTTGACACATGCTATAATAATAAAATAAACCAATACACATGATTTTTATGGTATTTTTGAATTTTTTGAGAAAAAATCAATTTTTACGAAATTTAGCACTTTTTCAAAAAATCCTAAAAAATTCATAAAAAGCCAAAATTGCTTAAAATCCATTCTGCAATCATTTAAGTTATTACTGTTATCAATATTTATCATCATTAAACCATATCGGTGCTTATTATTAACAAAAAATCCGATTTTTTTGATGTTGGACATGTTGCTAAAATTGTAAGATTCAAGTTGATGGCAAATGGTCAGATTTGATGCTGGGGGTCTGAAACTTACCCAAAATGTTCCAACAACATTATATTTTATTATGCAAGACACCGGGAAGCCGATCCATAAAAAATTCATTGACTTTTATATCCCTAATGATGCTATAGATGTTCAGTCGGCAATGTTTGGCCTAATATTTATGTCCTGAAGCGAACCTCAAATGACACACGGTATATGCAGTCAGGGGTAAAAAGACCCGTAGAATCCGAATCTGCAATCCGTTTTTAGGCCTGGGTCTGGTTTTTTTGAATTATGGCTAAAAAACCATAATCCCATATTTTTAAATGAATGAAATTCCACTAAAAATAAAGTTTTTGCAACAAATTTTTTTTTATTCTGAATAAGCTCGACGAGACGAATCGATTGGTACCACATTTGACCACTATTACCTCCAAATCCTAATTTGGCATAAAACCCGGTCTACCATATGATATCTCAAAAACTAGCAATAAAAGCACCAAAACTGAATTTAAATTCGGATTCTACGCCCTCGATTACCTTTATACCGAAAATTACAGCCAAAAATGTTAAAAATTTTTTTTCTGTGCCACCCTATGCTTCACTTTCTGACAAAATGCGTTTTATGCCTTTGGCATTGGAAATGGTGGTGGCAGACGTGGAATTAGTTAGGAAAAAAGGGCTGCTGCTGTCCCCTCAAGGAAAAAAATATATATATAAAAGATAAACAAATTATTTAAGGCTTCGATTGTGTATGAAAAAAAGTAAAGTAAATATTTGTTAAAATTTGTTAAAGAATTCTATGAATTATGATTTTCGCAAAAAAAAATAGTTTTGAAAAAGTTTTTAAAAATGAAAAAAAGCGAGAGTAACACTGAGATACAATATCTTCAATGAAAGTAAGACAAAAAATGTTACTATCAACAAAGGAAAACTCTTTAAGTAATGGTCAATGGCCTTTTTAGAAGATAAAAAAGTGATAGTAACAAATATTAACGATAAACATTGTTTTGCGTTACTATCGAAAAAGATAGCAATCGAAAAATGACGATATTTGACAATTTGTGCTACTATCATTTTTTTAGCTGAACAATTTTGCAAAAGAAAAGATACAGTAATAAATTTCCATCTTTCATAATATAAATAAACAGAAGCTTAAAAAAAGCCCCTTTTAAAAAACTTTTTCACAAAAACTTTGAATAATTTAAATTTTTTTAAAAACAAGCCCAAAAAACTACTTTTCTCTTCAATGATGATGATTTAGTTGAGTGACTAAGTGACATCCTCCCCCATCTCATTTCATCCCTCTCTACTTCCATGATTTTTAAAATATTCATTTTTTGTGACATTTTATCCCTTTTTTCTTTATTTATTTTTTAAAAAATGCGATAAAAAAAAGCGAGTAGCCATTGACAAAAATAAAAAAAACTTTTACTTTAAGTCATCAAAAAAATATTTCACGCGCAAATGATTATCCCACGTTTGAAAAAAATGAAGTTTTTGAAAATTTTACTTTTTTTTAAAAAAATATGTCAAAAATAGAAACATATGCTGCTGCAACTTTCTTTCATGGATGTGAAAAAATAATATAAAGGAACTTATTAAAGTTTTATGTTTTTTGAAAGACGAAAAAGCTGTTATATATTATGAGAAAAGGTTTTTTTTGAGAGAAAAATTATAATCAAAAACATATTTAGACATGAGAAAATAATATATTTGAGGATAAATTGGAAAAGTTGATAGTAACAAAAATTTTGCAAATATCGTTAAATTTATGTTACTATCATTTGCAAAACAAGAAACAAAAAAACAAAGTTTTTGGCAAATTATGAGAGATATTCAATTATTATTAATAAATATTTTAAATGAAAAATTGAGTTTAAATTATTAAATTTTTAATTTTCGTTAAAAATGATAGTAACACAATTTTTACGATATTTTTTAAAAATTGTTACTCTCATTTTTCAAACCTTTTTTGAAACATCCAAAAAAATTAACGCTTCAAATGCCACAAAAAAGAACTAACTGCCATTTTAAAAAAAGTTAAAAACTTTTTAAAAACCAAAAATTAGCTGCGACAGCAACAGCAAAATTGGCGTCAACAAAAAATGACCAAAGTAAAAAAAAAGTAAAGGAAAAAATAAGTGTTGAAAAAAAGAGTACATGCGAAAGTGCCGGAAATGCTAAGAGAGGGAAGAAAACATTGAATGAAAGTTGAAGTATAGACTTTTTTACTTTTTGCCACCCAAAATAAAACCTAAAATAAAGCATAGACTTTGCGCGACAAAAAAAATATAATGAAAAAAGGTGGCATATTTTTCTTTGGTTGTTGTTTGTAAATGTTTACTTTTCATTCAAATTAATGTTATTTCTATTGTTTTTGTTTGAGAATGGCATATTTTTTGGAGACAATAGAACAAAAGAAAACTTTTTTTTAGGTAATGGTCAATGGCATTTTTAGAAGATAAAAAAGTGATAGTAACAAATATTAACGATAAACATTGTGGTACTTCTTTAGTTTGTCCCCCCCCCATTTTTTCAATTTTTTTATTTTATTTTTTTTCATTCATTTTTCGAAGTTGTGTATGCTAATTTGGCCTCGCGTGATTTTTCACACGTCCGCCACAACAGCCGACGTCCACTCACATTTTTAATTTGAAAGAAAGGAAAGGGAAAATTAGAAGCAGTAAAATAACAAAGTGTGTGCCGTTTTTATAATTTTTGTCGAAAAAAGGTATTTTTTAGGATTAAAAAATAAACGGTAAAAGTATATATTTATTATTATTATTATTTATAATAATAAATATATAATTTTACCGTTTATTCATTACGACAAATAAATATCCGTCACTTAATTCAATTTTCTAAAAAAATATATCCAATTAAACAGTATCTGGTGTTTATTTTTATTTTAGAAAAAATGCTTGGTCGCCCCTTTGATTTTTGGTTAACGGAGAAAAAAATAACAGAGAAAAAAAATAGCGGAGAAATGTGCAAATAAAATTTAATTTGAGGGAATTTAAATTTTTTGTCACTTTAATTTTTTGTAAAATTATTTTTTTTGTATAAATTTATTTTTTATTCGCTTATTTTTTCACCGTTATTTTTTATTTTTATATTTTTCTCCGTTATTTTTTTCTCTTTTATTTTTTTCTCCTAATACCTGATTTTTTTTAATTGCAAAAAAGAAGCATTTTTTTAAAAGTGCTTGTCCCCCCTTTTTATTGGCAAAGATAAACAAATTGTGCGATGCTTGTATTTTATATGCAAATTTATTGTATGAGACATGTGATGAAAATGAATGAAAAAAAATGAAATAAAAAAATTGAAAAAATGGGGGGGACAAACTAAAGAAGTGCCAACATTGTTTTTCGTTACTATCGAAAAAGATAGTAATTGAAAAGTGATGATATTCGACAATTTGTGTTACTATCATTTTTTAAGCTAAACAATTTTGAAAAAGAAAAGATACAGTAGTTTTAGCGTTTTTCAAAAAGCTTTGCAAAAAAACAACTTCTCATAAAACAAAAAAAAATGTTAAACAACTTTACACACGCTTTTCAAATACAAAAAAATTCTGCAAAAAATTTTCTCAAACTTATTTCATCGAAAAACATTTTTACTGCAATTTTCGCAAAAAATATTTACAATTAAAAACTATTCTATCAGAAGAATTTTTTTCTTTACAATAAAAAAAGAGAGCACCGGCACTTCCGGAACAAATTTTTTAAAAGCAAATAATGGGTATTTAGTTTTTTTGTTTGGAAAAATACAGACTGCTAAATCGGTAAAGATTAACCTTCCACTTTTTTTCCACAAAAAAGAATAGAATAAAAGACAGCAATTATCGCCTTTTTTTCTAAGGACAAAAGAGGGGCATTCAAAACCATTCTTTTCTTTTTTTGTATTTAAAAAAGGTCAGCTTTGATTCAAGGTAGACCAAAAAATTTAGATGAGAAAAATAGAAAATCCACAAAAGAGATGACAGTGGTCGTTGGATTTTGAAAAGGTGTTTTAAATGTGAAAATGATTAAATGCAAAGAAATTTGTGTATTATCTTTAATTAAAATTTTCTGAAAAAAGCAATAGTAATCTCAAAAATGAAAATATTGTCTAATTTCGATTACTATCGTTTTTCAGTGGTATATTTTTGTTATTGTAAATTTTCGAAGGGAAATATAAATAAAAAATTGGAAAAACAATAGCAAACTGAAAATGACAAAAATTAAGTAAAAGCGATAGTAACCATAAAAATCAAAAATATCGTCAAATTTCGATTACTATATTTTTTATATAATTTTCTATATTTTTTGAACTTGGTAAAAATTAATAGAAAAATGTTGAAATGGAAGTAATAAATATAGAGGTAGGGGAGTTTTAAAAAAATGTAGAAATCTTAAAAAGTGAATCTATCGTTAAATTTCGGTTACTATCCGTTTTTTGCAAATTCTTGAGAAAAAAATATTTCACTCTTCAACTTTTTGTAACAAACAAAACTGCTAAAAACCTTTTTAAAACTCAAACTCGAGAACAACCTTTAAACAAGGTAAACCCAAACGAAAAACTTTAAGTCAAAACAAAACATC
>JAQIXH010000200.1:0-17209 GCA_034700145.1 Panagrolaimus detritophagus
TTCAATACCAAAAGAGATTTTCATTAGCAAAAACTTGTGTAAAAATAAGCTATTTAATTCTATTCTTTGCAAAAAAAAATTTAAAAAAAAATTAAATGAAAGTAGAAAATAGAATAAAAATTCAAAAAATATTTACAAATTTTAACACAAAATAATCAATCGAAAAAGCTATTGATTGCTTTTTGGCAAAATGTGTCTCAAACTTTTTTGCGTTGCTGCAGTTTTTTTTGCGCAATTTTTTCAACTCTTTTTTTCTCATTATTTTTATTTTGTAAATCTTCAAATATATTTTTTTTACTAGAAATGGATGGTGAAATATTTGTTAAGAAAGTTGTTGGTGAAAAAAGTATTGAAAGTTGTTACAATATTACAAGCATAATCCCAAAAAATTGCGCCGAAAAAGAATACATTGCTTTAATTTCATCTTGTCAAAGTTATCTAAAAATTAGTATTTATGGTTTCCAAAGTAAAGTAGCATATTGTCATATTGTTATTAGTGATATTCAAGGTTTTATTGATGGTATTGCAAAAATTTTTGATTCAAAGATTAAAGCTGTTATTTTGGAAGTTTATGGATTTAGTAGCGAAAAATTTCCAAATAATATTCAATTTTGTAAAGCTTTAAAAGCAAAATTTGGTTCAATTCCATATTCATTTATTTCTGATTATAATTTTTTGTTAACAAAAACTTTGGTTGCTGCAAATATTTCTGTTAAACTTGGAGAATTTATTTTGGTACTTTTAATTGCAGAAAATTATTTTGAAATTGTTGTACTTGAATATACTAAAAATGGATATGAAGTTCTTCAACATCAACGAATTAACGATATGGATGCTGATGAACTTCGAGAAGAAATTCTTGGAAAAACTGTTTTTCAAAAAATTCTTTTCTGCAGTTGGAAAGCTGATAATCAAGTCGAAAATACTTTAAAAAATGTATTAAAAGCTGAAACAAAGAAATTTGTAATGATTAATCTCATAAATGATAGTAAATTTATTGGTGCTGGATTAATTGAAGAATCAAAATGGATTTTGAATAAGAAATATACAAAATTTCATGTTCTTCCAACTTGTGCAAGAATTTACGTTATTGGTGTTGAATGTGGCGATGAAAAACTATCATTGTTATGTGAAAAATTTTCTGTTGCATTACCATATGAAAATTCTGTTATTGTAGCAAAATCTTGCTTCAATTATTTTGTAAGTTTTTTGTACATTTTATAATTCTGGCTCCGACTTGGACTCGAACCTGAGACGTTCGGGTCGTGAAATGAGCGCTTTACACCACTGGGCCATATTTGTTTTTCAGATTGGATATGTCGATGAAGTAACAAGACAATTTGTTGCTCTTGAAAATTTTACCCTTAATGGAAATTACCATGAATATGAAATTACATTAAAAATTGATATCAATAATGAACCAAGTTATGAAATCCATGGAAAAATTGTTGTACAAATTCTTGATTTACCAAATTTGGGAAATAATCGTATTGGT
Organism: Panagrolaimus detritophagus; assembly: GCA_034700145.1. Taxonomy (NCBI): domain Eukaryota; kingdom Metazoa; phylum Nematoda; class Chromadorea; order Rhabditida; family Panagrolaimidae; genus Panagrolaimus; species Panagrolaimus detritophagus. The sequence goes on from JAQIXH010000200.1 coordinate 1,496, forward strand.
GAAGAATATTGGGATGAAGAACCAATTATAGGATTTTATGATAATTATTCATTTGTTTGTCTTTTTAATGATGAAAAAGATGAATATGAGTTTATGGAAAGTTGGGGTGGTAAGTTTTTACTAATATCATATCGTAATAAGAAATTTTTTTAGGTTGTTGGGGAAAGCAAATGCATATTGCATTTGATAAAGAAAAACCATATTATGGAAAGGCTGCTGAAGAAACATATGCAAAGTCTGGTAAATTTGTTGTTTATGGTTTGTTTAAACATTTTTTGTGGCATTTGTAACGACTTATTTTTAAGATCTTATCCGAGTTATGTCGCGTACCGTAGAAGAACTTAAAGAATACAAACCTCGTGATTTTACAATTACATCTGATGATGAAAATCCAATTTTGATTGAATTTGAAACATTTGATGGAACAAAGAAAGCTGCTTCACCTGCATTTTTAATGGCATTACTTCTCAGACAACATTTAAAAGCAATCAAAAAGAAAACTGGAAAACGGCCTACAAAACTTGGTTTTTGTATTTTGAATTATTTTGATGATGATGAAGTTGAAAATATTCAAAAACATTTGGATGAAGCTCGTACATTGTTGAAACTTGATGGAATTTCTTTTTTTTATTGGGAATAATTTGTTTTTGTGTTTATTGATTTTTTTTATGTAACAAAAAATTATGTTTTAAAAATTTATTCGTTTTTAAATGAAGAATAACAAAAAAGTTGTCAGTATTATGTAAAAAAGCATTTCGGTTTTTTTCTTTCCCATCAGTAATTTCTTTAACTTGAGGTAATATTTGAAGTTGAAAATGTCCCAAATTCAAAGTTAGTTGAAATCTCACATGATCACCTAAGTTTTCCTAAAATATTAAAAAATTGATGACAAAAAAGAAGCAAACTATAACAAATTTCAAGAAATTTGCATAAACTTATTGGATCAAATTTAATTTCTATTAACAAAAATTGCAGTACTTTAAACTTGGATGAAAATTTAATTTTTAAAAGTTTGTTAAAAGGTTGCATTGTAAAATGTGGAGTACTGATTATGAAAAAGTTTTTTTTCATGAAAGTATTAATTCAAAAACGGCTTACTCAAAATGTTCTACATTTAGAAGCAACATCATTATTTCTTCTACAAGAGTCTGCTTTTGATCAATTTTATCCCTGACAGAAGTTTTTAAGTAAACTTTTTCTAAATTTGGCGATTTGCATAAAATTTTAAAAACTTTAAAAAATGTATATCCAGAATGAATAAATAATCGCTTAATATTATTTTGATAAATTCTACTTAAAAACCAATCTCCAATTAATCCATAAAAAAACGTCTCACAAGGAAAGATTACAATTAATTTGTTAGTTAACCAAAGTTTTTCATTGTTCGGATAACTTTTATGAGAGATTTTTCAATTTTAAAAAATAAACATTATTTCTGAGGAGTTTTTTTATAAAGTTAAAGCAAATATCTGGGGCAATTTTAATTTTTGATTTTAAATATAAATATGTGCAGCATTGACAAAGTTTTTGTGATATTTCAGGATTGGCATTTTGTAAAATATATGTAATATAAGTTCAGTTTCTTATCTCTCTTCCTTGGTTGAGGTATCGCAGAAATTTGTGGCACAGAACAATGGCATTTTTGTTTTTTTAGTTTTTATGATATTCAACAAATTTTGTGTCAACATTTTTCTCTTTTTTTTGCAATTGTTGCACTTTTTTAATCAAAAAATTAATGGCATTTGAGGAAGGAAGGATTCTGTCTGGGCAGATACAAGCTACTTTATAAAGGAAAAAGGAAGGGAAGGTGGGGAAAAATACCGTTTATGTTTGTATTGTCATTCATGTTGGTGTTTTTTATAGAATGAGCGTATAAAAATTAATGATCCACAACTATTTTTTTATTAAATATGTCATAAGTTTTAATTTTACAATTTAATTTTCAGCAATGTTTTCTTTTAAATAAAATTTCGGCATAAAATTAAAAATTCCAACGTTTTTTCTTCATTTCTCGTGAAATTTTCTGTAAAAAAAACAGATAAACTAATTTATCTGTTTTTTTAGTGGTTTTGTTTTACAATTAAATATTCAAAAAAAAATTTAAAATATTTCTTTACTCAAAAATTGGAGGAAAAACGTTGCATTTTATTTTGCATTAAACTACAAAAAATGAAAAACTAAACTACAAATTTTTTCATTTGATAAAAACACGGAAAAAATATTGATTTCTTTTTGCATTTTTCTGGTTCGTTTTGAATATTTAAGTTTTAACGAAAAACGAATTAAACAGGATCTTGTATAATTATCACATTTTTGTAAAAAATCTAAGACAAGTTAAAAGACATTGTTTCGTTATTCATCATTTTTTATAAAAGATACAAACTTGCAAAAGAGGGCATCTGAAAAATTAAAGAAATTTGAGGTACCAAGCTAAACATTTCTTTTTTCAACATAAAAACGGTTAGCTGTTACATGTTTACATACATGTTTGTTATCTATAAATATATGAAAACAATCAAAGAACATGATTTTCTGTTGGCAAAAAAGAAGAGTTGTTAAATTTAAAAGAAAAGGCAAACAAAATCAATTCGCTTTCGTCTTTGTTCCCACTTTCCAACCGCAGTAGGAAAACTATACTTTCAATTAAGCAGAAATCTTAAAATCTATTTTTAAAAAGATGCTTTTTTTACCATAACAAAACTGTTTTTGTTTGTATTTTAAGTTTGGTTCGTGTTTTTTATAGAATAAATATACAAAGACCCACAACTTTTTTTTTAGTTATGAGTTCATGAATAAAATTTAGTTGTTTTAATGAAAATTGCAGTATAAATTAAAAATTCCAACGTTTTTTCTTCATCTTCCATGAAATTTTCTTGAAAAACGATAAACTAATTTGTGTGTTTTTTAATGGTTACTTTTTACAATTAAATATTCAAAAATGAATTTAAAATATTTTTTACTTGAAAAATTGAAAAAAAAACGTTGCATTCTATTTTGCATTAAACTACGACAACAGTTAAACTACAAATTTTTTTCATTAAAAAAACATGGAAAAAAATATTGATTTCTTTTTGCGTTTTACTGGTTCGTTTTGAATATTTAAGTTTTAATGAAATGTAATAGAAAAAAACGAAAATCTCATATAATAATGTGAACTCTGATAATTGAATCGAAGCTTAAGAAAGGTTTTTCATTAGCGAAAGCGAAAATCAGCATCTTTTCAGAACACTGTTTTGCATCAACAAAAAAGCTTTCTTGATTCAAACCATAATCAATTAATGTATGAAATTCGTAAATGTCACATTTATGAATGAATTTTGTATAGGTATCGTAGAAATTTGTGGCACAGAACAATGGCATTTTTTTTTAAATTTTTATGAAATTCAACCAATTTTGTGTCAATATTTTTCTCTTTTTTTGCAATTGTGGCACTTTTTTAATCAAATAATGAATGGCATTTTAAAAATTTAAAAAACTTTTTACATAACGCGGTATAAAAAATTTTGTTTCAAAAATACTTTGAGAAATTAGCATTGTTTTAACGAATTTTTTAAGTTTAAAAAATCATATTTTTATTTAAAAATTTAAATAATTTCAACATTCAACTTCAAAATTAGTCATTTTATAAAAATCACCCAATGATGCAAAAGCATTTATAAAAAATGGTGCAACCAAAAGAAAAACAAAGGCCCCAAATGCCTTTCCAAGAAGGTTTCTTTTGTAATAACAAAGCAACAAATTTAAAAACAACAGCACAGAAGCAATTCTAAAAAGCCATATTGAAATTGTAGAAATTTTTTCTTTAATTTTTTCCAAGTTTTTTTGAATATTTATTTTTGCACATTTTTGGCGATTACAAAAGTCATTTCTTTGTTTTTCTTTTATATTTATAAGTTCGATTAAAAGTGTAGATGTAGAATTTAGGGTTTCCGTTTCATTAATGATCTAAAAAGGGGAATAAGTGTTAGAAAAAAAATGATTTCGAAAAAGCAAATTTTTTTAAAATTTTTTATTGGGGACAGGTTAAATCGAAATTACCGTAATGATTTTTTTCTAGTCGAAAGCAAAATTCCAAAATATCGAATATTTTTTAAATCAAAAAACCGAAATTTTGATTTCGGTATCTTGCACTTTTGGGAATCGAAATTTATTTTGTGAAAAAGAAAACACAATTTCGATTCTCAATTAAAAACGCCGAAAAATACCAAAACTCTGATTTCGATGTTTCAGCCTTTTCGAAACCGTTAAAAAAATACTACAATAAAAATAAACTGTAGATTTCCATAAAAATTACTTACTCTATCTTTTTCCAACATTTTTATTTCTGTCGTTGAAGCATTACTTTTAAAATCACATGGAAACACATATTGATCTGGGGTAACCAAAGCAAAAAATCTTATCGTTACAACTCCAATTAAAAATGCAATTGAAATTGAAAATGTATAAAAACCACATTTTTCCTTAAAATTTGTATTATTTCTGTTAAAAAATCAAAAAAAAATAACATACAGATTTTTTGCATCCTGGAAAGGGGTCATGTGTGTCAACTTCTCGATTATTGTTAATAATAATATCAAATAAAGTTGATGGCATAATTAACTGTTCATTTTTCCAATAAAAATTACTTGAAGTTTTTTTTCTCACATGCATTTGAAGATGTTGAAAAAAAATTTGCCGCCAAATGCTTCCTGTCTCTCTCCTTTTTTTTATTGCGGCATGTGTTGTGTCTGCTTTCTTTTCTTTTTCGCCACCCGCACATATAAACTGGTCAAAAGTGGGGGAGTAAAAGTGTGTCACATAGATGAATTTCTTTAAAAAATGCTACGCATTAGTTTTCTGGCTTGCAAAAAAAAATATTTTAGACATTCCTTAAATTTTTTTGCAACGAATTTTTTCACAAAAACAGTTATAAAAAAGCTGATCCCAAAAAATCACCCTCTTGTTGTAAATTAATTTGTCAATTTATGATAATAAATTCCTGTTAATTATGGTATACATACATCATTGATAAAAATCCAAAATTTACCAAACATGGAAAAATATTGTAAAAACTGGAACAATTAAATCCATATTTGTTGAAAAACTTTTAAAAAGTTTATATTGACAAAACCTATGAACAAGAGGCAAAATTTTGTACTTTAATTGTTTGTAGTTTAGTTTTAAAGAAGAACACGTTTGCAATATTTTTTAAGAGAATAATGTTTTTACATGTAATATTTGAATATTTTATTGTAACCAAACAAAATAATCCCGTGAAAACACACGATGGGTATATTTTCCCTTAAAAAGGTGTTAAATAAAATGCTTTTCTCTAAAATTAATTATTTTATTAAAGAAAATTTAAGATATACACAATGAATATATCGACAATAAATAAATTTGGTTAAAAAGAATTCTTTCACTATATTTTTAATTAAAATTTAATAGATTCAATAAAAGCATTTGCAGAGTTGTTAGAGGCAATAGCAAAAAAAAACAAACTTTGAAGATTCATTAAATTTTTTCAAACATGCTTTTGTTTATAATAATATTTCTTTAAAAATCGTATGTAAGCACCGTTATTATAAAAAATGAACGCTTACCAAACACAAAAAATATTGTAAAAATAAGAACAAAAGTATTCATATACTTAAGTTTGCTGACAAAATCTATGAATAAGAGAAAATTGTTTTGTACTTTATTTGTTTGTAGTTTAATATCACAGAAGAACACGTTTGCAATATTTTTTAAAATAAAAATGTTTTTAAATGTAATATTTAAATATTTTATTGTAACCAAACAAATTAATTCGATGAAAACACACGATACCCATCATGCGTTTTCACGGAATTAAAAAGTTAAATAAGGTATATATGATTTATGTAGAGAAATAAATAAAAAATTTTTCCAATGCTTTTTAACTATCATGCATATGTCTTTGTCTGACAATAAAAAAATATTAATATTTTGCTGTTTGCGACAAAAAAACAAAGTTTCTTTTTGGAACTTTCAGGTTCACTACAAAATTACATTCGCTACGAGCTTGAAAAGTGTTACAAAATATGCCATTAAAAAATCGAAACAAAAAACTTAAAAAAACTTTTTTTTGTTGAGAACAAATTCTTTCAATTTTTAGAGAAAAAATGTTTTTGTAGTTTAATGGTTGTAGTATTTCACCAAAGAAGAACAACGCGTTTGCAGTTTTTGCTTAAATATTTTTTAACAAATATTTTTTTTAATAAAGATTGTGTTTGAATATTTTATTGTTACTCAAGAAACGTGATGCGCTATTCAGCATTTATGATACTCAGGTTCGAACTTTCATTATGAATTTCGGCAAATCTAATGGCTTTTATCGTTCAAAAATTTTTCTCAGACGAAAATGATTTATTAATCGTTTTGCAAGAATAAATTGCAAATGACTTTTTTTCAGTCTGCAAATTTTTTTTATCCGTTATAAAATGTTGTCAACACTGCTTTTTGATATTGTTTTTTATTCAACTTTAATGGATTCGAAAAATGCATCTGCAAAACTGTGAAATTACACACAATTTTTTCATTTTTAATCATAAGCCATAGCATGAAAAAATGTTAAAAAATGCAACAAAAATTTAACTTTAAAAAAACATATAAAATCAGTACTCTGATAAAATTGTTGAAAAATAGATAAAAAAAATTATATCGTTTAATTGTTTGTAGTTTAACATTAAAGAAGGAAAAGTTTGCGATTTTTTGTTTTCTTTTTAAAAAAATAATGTTTGAATATTTTAATGTCATTCCACAAACTAATGCTTTAAAAAACTAAAGCTATATTTTACATACAAATAGGATTTTCTTAATTGTTTTTTCTTTGATTATCATCTCTGGTTCAGAACAAAAACACTTTTAAAATGGAAAGAAAATAGTCACCTGACAAAATCAATGAACAAAAAAAATTTTTCGTACTTTAATTGTTTGTAGTTTAGTTTCAAAGAAGAACACGTTTGCAATATTTTTCTAAAAAAAATGTTATAAACAAGTGATATTTGAATATTTAATTGTATCCAAACAAATTAATGTCCGAAAAGACAAGGGTATATTTTGCGTGAAAAAAAGCTTTTAAATAATTGTTTCTCTTCGAAAAAGACACTTTTTTATTAGACATAATTTCCCTGACATGATTTGGAATACAACGATTATAAAAATACAATAAATTAAAGCTGTCGCATCATTTTTAATCAAACTTTAATTTCATCGAAAAACGCATTTGTTGAATTGTAAAATCATATAAAAAACAAAACAAAAAACATATTTATATTTTTTTAACAACAATATCTTTGATGAATGAAAATGGACGATCAAATACTAAACTTTTGCATTTTTTTATTATCAATTTCTGCGTTATTCAAGGGTAATATCGAATCTTCAATTCTAGTTTCCATTTTATTATTTAGGTAATTGAAATAGTATAGTAAAGTCCATAGTATAGTCCCTTTATTGGTCGAGCCAATGCATAACGATGACTTAATATATCTGCCAAAGACATAATGTCCGAATTATTTTTCCATCGAAAACCAACACATACGGCATTACTCTTTTGTCCAGCATGTATTCAGTCATATATAAATCTAATTTTATTTCATTTTAATTTTATTTATCGCTCCAATAAATCTGTTGTAATCTAATAGCAAATTCCTCAAAAGTTTTGGTATCGTTTATGTCATATAAAATATGTAAAATTAGTTCATTTGAGGGATGGAAAAAATTCGATTAGTTTTTAAAATTGCACGAGATATAAAAAATCGGATTTGAAAAGATCAAGTTTTATAAAATAGTAAGTACATTCGACTTTATTAATCCTTTACAATTAACATTTTTTAATTTTCGTTGCACAATCAATTAAACATTTTTTTAAAAATGGCACATTCGATTGCTTTGTAGGATTCTGAAATCATTGCTTAAAGATTATAGCAAATAAATAGCTTGAAGCATTTATTATCTTTTTCGTATACTTTTATTTAGCGTACAATAAAATATTCAAAACTTAATAATGAAAAATAATATTTGCTGCAAAATTCCTTAAACCTTTGAACACGTTTTCTGTGTGCAAAACTACAAAGATAAAACTACATGTTTTAAGTGACCGAAAAAAATGGGAAAAAATTGTTGAATTATTTTAACTTCTTTTAAATCAATTTTTTTGAATATTTTAATTCTGTTAATTAATTGTCCAGATCTAACGTCGGTATTTTTGGGGAAAGAGGAGGTCTATCAAAATCGGACGTTAATCTTAAAACCGGTCAACATCAGAGGAATAAATCTGATGGAGAGGATACCAAAACTTTTGATTTTTACCAAACATCAGATCTAGACAATCTCTAAAAACAGTTAAATAGTTAAGTAAGGTATATGTGATTTATGTAGTTTAATTTTTTTCCAATGCTTTTTAACCGTTATACCGGATATGACAATATAAAAATAGAAAAATATTAATATTTTGCTTTTTGCGACAAAATAAGACAAATCCTCTTTAGAACTTTCAGGTTCACTCCAAAATTACATTGGCTACTAATTTTTTTAATACCTAAAATTGGTGTTGAGGGTGGAGCCCCTGTATGGGCGATATTTATTATTTTAATGTTGATAATATTAGTGATTGCAATATGTTGGATAATTCCAGAAAAACCAAAAAAACCAGAAGACTATGAACCAAAACAAATCCCTTCATTATCTTTGAAAACAATGAAACAAAAAGAACCTACTTAAACTACAAAATAAAGAAACCAAGCAAAAACAAAAAATGTTTTTAATAATTTATTGGTTTAATCCCATGGTAATGGTTTTGATACTTTAACTCATTTTTATTTTCTTTAACAAAATTTAGGAATATTACTTTCCCTAATTTTAAAACGTTTTCTATTACGTTTTTTTTAAGATTTCATTTTTGCAATTAAATATTCAAAAATATAAAGTAAAGAAAAATCAATGAAAAAATTGAAATAAACAACACTTTTTGGGTTTAAACTACAACCGACTACGAAACTACAAAAACAAAAAGCTGACGCATTGCAAAAATATTGATGACTTTTTTCTTTTTGTTTTTGAATATTTTAGTTTCAATGAAAACAAATATAGCAAAAGTCAGAAAAGATTTGGTGATTGAAATTAAAATAGCTTAGAGCTTTTTTAGCAAAAAACATGGACGAGTAATTGAGAACATTTATAAAAAAATTGCCAAATTAGTGGATTCGGAACATAAAAAATTTATTTTGTTAATTTTTAATGGAAAACACAAAAGTAAAACTAAAATATATAATCTCATTTTGTTTATATTAAAAATTACTTTAGTTTTTTTTAATCGAATCGACGAAATAATATGACACAAAATTAATAACCTCAACAATATTTTTAATTTCAAGAAGGATTATTAAATTACTTTTATTGATATCACAAGACATTGACATATCTTCAATTTAAGCCCATTTTCGATCAAAAACTCGAAAAACACTTCGAGTACTTCCCTTGTAAAATATCTTAAAAATCAAAAAAAAAAAATCTTCTTCAGTGTCAACTAAATAAAGCACATGTTACATAACGATCATTCTTTTTTTATAGAATCATGTAGAACTCTTTTGTAATTGAAAGCATTTTCTTTCAACCATTAAAAAATGATAAAATATTTATTCATTCAAAAATAAATATAATAAACAGTAAACACAAAACACAGCCGAAACTGTATCAAAAATTATTTTTTTCCAAATATAATTTTACTTGTTCTTCGAATCGAATCATTTCAGCTTCTGCTTTTTCTTCCCATTTCTAAAATTTTAAAAAGAAAATATTAATTTTAAATTTTAAAAATAATTACAGTTTTATCTGGTACAGTCGGCCATTCTCTTCTTTCTGCTCGATATAAATCAACAGGGCCCATTTTAACGCCTTCAAAACGTTCTTTCTTCCAAAATTCAGCTGCTGATCTTGGTCTTATAATGCCATCAATATATTTACGGAGTATAACTTCATAAATTACACCCTAAAATTAATTATATCACTTTTAAAAACAATACTAAAAATTATAAGCAAACTTTTAATTCTTGAATTTCATATTTTTTAGCAAATTGTAAGACATCTTTGAATTTTCCTTTAATAGCTCTGCATTTCCCGTATAAAAATTCCAACACAGCATAAACAGTTTCAACTTTAAACTGATCAATTATAATACGAACAGGAATTTCTGAAGAGTTTTCAAAAATTCTTTCAAAAATTCTTGAATGATAACCAAGAATATTTCGATGACTTCTAAATTCTACATTAGTATCCGAAACAGATAAAATTACATCAGAATATTTTACATTTGACATAATTCCATATAAATTTGTGGTGTAAAATTCTCGATTCGCTTCCTCTTCAATAGCATAGTATTCAGATTCAGATCCAGATTCAGACATTTTTTTAAATATTCAGTATGATGAGATTTACCAAAAACAGCAACAAATAAAAATATTTATGAATGAATGAAATAAAAGCAATAATATGGCAAATGAAATAATTTTTTTTTGCTGCTGATGGTTAAGATTGCCGTTTGTCGTTCACTGCAGGGAAACAAACACTTTTTTACTACCTCAATGGAATTTATTTGATTGCATGATCACCTAGACCATTTTTTTTGGTACTTTTTTGTTGAGTGCAAAAACAAACCTTTGTTTTTCCTTGCCATTAACTAGTTGCTTGCAGATAATTATTTTTGCCTAAGCTTTCCATATTAAATCAAGGCATCCTTAAGATTGCCTTGATTTAATATTATATTTTTATATATATATTTGCCACATGAATGCAGTTCAGATTAATATTCTCTGTCATTCTGATTCAAGTCTTTGCTTTTTCAAACAAAGGCACTTAAGTAATTCACATTTAGTTACTGAAGAAATTTATGTGGCGGGCGGCGATGGTGGCGCTACCAAAGCTGCCATAATGGTACTGACAAATTGTGAGATTACGAATTATGGGTTCAAATAAGAACCAAGTGAAAATGGTACAAATGTGCAGCAACATAGAGTAAAATGGTAAAAATACCAAAAAATGTATTTTTTTTTAAATTTTGCTTTAAATGTTTATTAAAATGATTATTTATAATAATAAAATTGTAAAACATCAAAAATAAAGCTTTTTCAATGAATTTTAAATTCCGACAACGCGTTGTCAGGCCCTGACAACGCGCTGTCAGGGGGTGACAACGCGTTGTCAATCAATGGCAGCACGCTGCCATACATGCAATGCGTTGTATTGTTTCAAAATTTTTTTTCTGATAAAAAAAATACATTTTAAAAATGTTAAGGTATCCCTAAACACAATCTGACAAAAATTTTCACAGACAACGCGTTGTCACCATTGTCAACGTGCTGTTCAAAATCTGACAACGCTTGAGAGGGTTGTTAAAACTGTAAGAGGGGGGGGGGGACCAAGAAAAATCAAAAATTATGAAAAAAATTTCTGCAAATGGTTGGAAAATGTATGTAATCATGTATAAACATGATTTAATTACTTTAAAGTTCTCAAAAATTTGTTAAAATGGCATAAAACCATTATTACAGTAAACACAAAATTTATTTTTTTTTAAATGGTTAAAAAGTGTAAATTGTCGTTTTTATCAATTTTTAAAGTCACTTCGGTAATAACATTTGTCTTGAAAAATATTTTAGACAAAAATAATTAATTTACAAAAGCGAACGTATTATTAATAAAGTGTAAACTTTTTGGTAAATTGTTTATCCATATAGATTTATTGGGATAAAGGGCACTGCAATTAATGAATCACAAGACAAATGTAAGTCCGCCATTTTGATAAAATATAAAAAAAGGGTTTCTTGCAGGTTATTAATATTGATTGTTTTTTCTCTTAATTAGATGATCAGTTTGTTGTTGTTATCAAAAGATATGCACTTAAATGGATCGATTTATTTCAGTAGGAGAATTTTTTAAGCAAATATAAGGATAATTTTATTTCCCAATCTCATTTATTTTGAATAAAAAACTACTTCCTTCTTTTTATTATCACAAAATTTTGAAAAATATTTATTTTTTATGGCTCAAAATTCTCTTTCAATTGATGAATGCAAACAATGCAAATCATCATCTGATAAATCATGGTGTACACATGATCAACCAATAATAAAATGTTTTTCATGCTTTTCTCGACATTATCATACTTTTCTATGTCCTGTCCGAAATATAAGTAGTTAATTTTTTTCTGAAATAATTTATAATGTATCTTATAAAATTTTCAGCTCCAAAATGGTTTGTACCAAAAATTGATAAAAATTTGCTTACTCAATTTTTCAAAACTTTTGATCCGCTTGAACAATATTCTATGGTTATTTCAAATCCAGAAACTTTGAATTTTATTGGTTTAAAGAAAGTTCAAGTAATGCCAATTCTTTGTATTAAAGAATGTACAAAATTTTCCAACAATACTGTTGTGGTTGTTGATGGAGAAGTCAGAACCGAAAAATTTTCTTATGAAAATCATGTTGAAAATGTTTTGGATTCAAATTCAAATGGTTGTTTGAATTTTATTGAAGCTGTATCAAAAAAACAATTATTTATCAAAGCACAAAAAGCAATATTAGGAAATGCCATTTTATCACTTGAACATTTTTCTTATTTGCTTTCACCAATTACTAAAGTTTTTCGCTGTTATAATCTCACTTTAACTTCAACTATTACATTTGCTGAAATTTTAAAGAAATTGCCAATTGTAGAAGATTTATCATTTATGGGTACAAATATTGAAATATGAAACAAATGGGTTGAAGATCTAAAAAGTTATGGAAAGAATATTATAGAATTACATATTGAAAAAAACAATTGTAATTTTAATCAAAAAGAATTGGCAAAAATTATTAAAGTAAGTGCTTAAAACTGTATTTTTTTTATTTTCAAAAAATTTGATAAGACGTCAAATTTATAAATTTTAGCTCTCAAAAATTTAAAATTTTTTCTCAGGCAAGAAATGTAAAAATTAGTATTGGTTTAGATGAATTAACATGGGGAAATGCTTATTCATTTATCATAAATTCCGGACTTTCGAAATATTTTACGCTACCAACAACGGGTGATCCTGGCAATGACTGCTATTTATGCTTTTGTAGACCTGGGCGTATGGCATATTTTTTAAAACCTTTTATTCATACTGTATTTTTTATTTCCGTTCATGAATAAATTTTTTCATTTGAAATATGGATTAGAGCATCAAAAAAAATCTATTTTTTTGCAGAGTTCGCCAATTGTTATAAGTTTGGTAGCATTAGAATCGCCGTAAAAAAATTTAGTGGAAAAAAAAGCAAAAAAAAAATGTTTAAACGCATACTTCTTTCTTAGGCTTTTTGCAAGAAAAAATTTCGCTTTTCTCTGTTTTTTCATAAAAGCATTTTTTTCTTTGTCTTCATTTCATCAATGACCAAGTCCTTTTTGCTTCTTTTATTTTCCTTTAAATACATTTGAGTTCTTGTCCCCAACAAAAATTTTTCGTCTTTATTAAATGAAATCAAAAAAAATGAGCAGTTCCAGTCACCTTGTTTTTTCACGTATATTTCGTCAGCTAATTTTTTATCTCTTTCTTTTAGTTACATTTCAGCCAAATATTTTCAAATTGCAAAAAATTTATTTTTTTAAAACAAAAAGAATAATAACGAAAAAAGTTTTTATTCGAAAGAAAGAAATTTAAAGTTGATAAAATAAATATACAATACGGTAGATTTCAAAAGTATAATTAATTAATTACGAATAATATCAAAACTTTCTTCGTATCCAAATGTACTTGAAGCTGCTCGGGGAGTTGTTGATTCACAATCAATTTCATATTTGTTAATTGTTGCAAGATTTCGTTGAAGACCATGTTTTTGATGTTTTTTTGATGGAACTGCTGTAAGAATTTCAAGTTGTTTCAAAACGCTTTCACATGTTTCAAGAATTTGTAAAACATTTTCTTCATCTTCAGCAACAACAGTTTCATCATCTAAAAACCAAATTCGAGTGGCGGGATTTTGTTTATGCGTCAATGTTTGCGAGCTTGGATTTTGTGCGTTTTTTCTTTAAGCGGATTTTTTTTGAGCGCATGATTTTTTAGCGTAATTTTTTACGCAGAATTATTTAAGCGTAATTATTTAAGCACAACTTTTTGGCACGTTTTTTTTAGCGTGTGACATTTGAGCGCGAGAATTTTAAGCGTGATTTTTAGGCGCATCCCCCTGGAAACCTCAATGAGGTTTTCGGATTGATGCGCCCCAATGTCACACGCTTAAAAAATTACTCTTAAAATTCAAAAATAAATGCGCGTAAAAAATTACGCTAAAAAGTCTGGCGCTCAAATGTAACACGCTTAACAGTTACACGATTAAATTTTTTTGCTCAAAATTCGACGCTAATAAAATTTCGCTTAAAAAAACTCGCAAAATTGAAGCGCGCTTTAACAAGATCCCACTATTTGAGTTTTATGAAAAAAAAAGCAAAAAACTTACCGAAACTTTTATCTTCTTCAACAAGTGTATCATCAGTTTCATCCTCTTCTTGAATTATATCATCATCATTAAAATGATATTGACGTTGTTGTTGTTGTTGATAATTGCCAGCTCTTTTATCATCAACAATACTTTCATCAGTCATCAATTTAAGCCATTGATCAATTGGTCCATTTTCATCATATCGGCCTTTAAAATATTTCTCAAAGTCATGACGAAATTTTACATTTCTTTCAAATTCTGATGGATGTTGATAATTGCCAGCTCCTTTACCATCAACAATACTTTCATCAGTCATCATTTTAAGCCATAAATCAGTTGGTCCATTTTCATCATATCGGCTTTTAAAATATCTTTCAAAGTCATGACGAAATTTTACATTTCTTTCGAATTCTGATGGCTCGGATGATTGCATAAATTGCATTTCACTTTCTTCTTCTTCTTCATCATAATATTCTTCTTCAGTTGTTAAAGTTTTTGAAATTGGAGCATAATTTTGTAAACGTCGTGGCTGATATTGAAATTCTTCTAAAAATATAGAAATATTACAGTAACAAAAATTTAAAAAGCTTACCATTATTAAGATAAGAATTTTCATATCCAATATTACCATTTTCAGAAAACAATTTTTGAAGATTACCGATTTCTTTATCAACTTCATTCCATGCTTCATTATATTTATCATTATCATTGCCTTCTGATGTTTGAGATGATGGAGAAGTTACATATGATGTTGATGATGATGATGCTGAAGATGATGGTGAAACATTTTGTTGCCATTTATTTCGAAGTTTCATCATTCGAATTGATTCTTCTGCTAAACTTGGTGGTGCTTTTTCAGTACTAATTTCAGATCGAGTTGAAATTGAAATTGATGAAAGAGTTTTTTGAATTGCTGCACCCGTTGCAAGATTAACAGCTGTTACGGCACCAGAATTGCAACTTAAATGTAAAATTGAAATTCTTGGTGAATTGTTTGGAGTTGTCCAAATTGCATGTTCAAGTTCATGGGAATCAAGTTTTTGAATGCTTTGAAACGAGGATTTGTAAAATGTTCCACGATGCAATGGATTTGCTTTTAATTGATCTAAAATAAATATATATTTAAAATCAATTATTATAAAAAATATTGTATGCCACATCGAATTTTTTGTTTTAAAAATGGAAATTTTATGAGACAATAGCTGGCAAAATGTTTTTCAACGCCATCTGAAAAAACCGTTTTTCGTAATTTTTCGTA